>SNQJ01S0077762.1:1336-32632 GCA_010110895.2 Picea sitchensis | reverse complement strand
TGAAATATTTTGTCATACTTTAAAGAAAATAAAAGATAATTAAATACCTGGAACAATCATTTCCAACATTGTGTTCTCTCTCTTGATCGAAATCCAAGGAGAAAGGTTATTTTTTATAACAAAAACAGGCCACACTGAGTACATAGAATGAAGCTCTCCAAATGGTTTGACACCATCAGCTACCAACGAAAGTCTAACATTACGAGGTTCTTCTTTAAAAATTGGCCCCTTTTCTTCGATGTACTTCAATGCAGAACCATCTGTAGGCATTCGAAGAACATAGTCTCGACTTTTGTTCTTTGAATGGAAATCCATAAACTGTGCTATACTTTGGCACCTGAACAACCGCTGGAAATGTGGAATTATTGGAATATAATGAAGAAATTTGCGAGGAACCTTCTTTGACATTTTATCGGTTCGATATCTACTTATTTGACATTGTGGGAATTCATTTTCTAATGCATATTTTCCATAATATATGATATGATCCTTAGGACATGCATCAATAGCCTGATAGTCCATTCCAATTTCTTTCATAATCACGGATATTTCTCGATATGTGCGTGGAAAAATATTTGACGTCGGTAATAGAACTTCACCTAAAAATATAAAAAATTCTAAACAATAAGTCAATGTAAACAATATTAATCATTAATATCTCATCCAATATACTAATTTACAAATTAGAAAACAATAGAAATGTAGGAAAAAATTGAACCTTTTAAGTATTTGTGAACATGCAGGCATAAATAATTAACAAATTAAATACTTTAGTATCTATGTGAGTCATGTGTTTGATAAACCATTCAAAACCTTCAGGTTCACCAACAACAATATAGCAGATAAAAGATTTGTTGTTGATCCTTCATAAAGAGGTTGATGTGACTTCTCGAGTAGAGGATCAACATCATGACTATCATCTTGGTTGTCCTCATCCATTGGAGAAAATGTGTCTTGGATCAATATATGTATCGCATCTTCCTGATTTGAATCACTAATGTTATCTCCATCCACATCATCATTAATAACTTGATAAGTAGCTTCAATATTCTGATCTCGAAGTTCATCACCCTGTGAAGGAGTATTTCTACTAGTAATTGGCAAATAACTCTCTAGAGGTCAACATTTTGGGGGCATCGTCTATATATTTAAAAACAACGTAGAAAAGTTAGCGTGCATAGAATATATAAAAATCTAGATAAGAAATATTACTAAAATTCATGACATACTGATTATTACAGAGAATACATTAAATATTGAATCATCTTACCAAGGGATGATATTCATAACCCCCTTCGGCGTGCCCCTTCTCACTACAATGTCTTTCAGTTGTTGTTATTAAAAGTCTTTTTTTTTGCAAGCCTTTGCAATCATAGCAAGGGTAATAACATTTTCCATCGCCCCTCGCCTCTAATGCCACTCTTAACTGAGCAAGCTTCCTTTCATTTTCGTTCATAGTGACAAATCCTTGTCCTAACAAGTAATTGTCTTACCTACACCATACCAAACAGTAAGTTGTCGAATTTTTATATTTTATCTACTCTTTCATGATATTTTAGCTACTCCTTTGGATTATGATATGTTTATTTATAGTGACCTACAATCCTCACAATTATTTCTTCTAATAAATTTTGACATGCTTTATTTTTATTATCGATTAACTATTAAGATCGATATGCTTCAATTTGTACTTTAGAGTAGTGTGTACTGAATCACCATGGAAAATAATTACACACCATTTAACGAAAGTGGTCAAAATTTATCAAAATTGAATCACTCGACACCATACACTAGCCTCTAACTTGTTTTGTAGACAAAATGCCAAGCTTTAAAATTCACCACTAAAAAAGGAATGCCAACCACTTGTCACCCACAATTGGGTTGGGTTGGTTTAAATTATGACGTGTTGATTTGCGTCTACATACAATGGACATTATTTTCACTATTATACTATTTTCAATTTATGCAAGTGTGATCCCATTTGGGTACTACAGATGTAACAAGTGGTATCAAAGCTTCAATCAAGCTTTGTTGGCGTTTTTTTGTTAGTTCTTAAAAATAAAAAAGAGAAGAAAATGACAATCAATTACTATCATTTCACTGATAAGGGTTGAGTTTCAAGAGCACTTCCATATCTTTATCAATGAAAAGAGAGAGACATTCTAGCTACAATTGAAGGGAAAAGGGTATGTGGATTCGATAAACCTAGAATATTATGGAATCCAGATACCCTTTTCCATAGAATATACTAACTATATCCAAAAACCAAAGACATGAAATATGGTATTACACATATAATATATTATCAAGGAAAAAACAAGCTACATGAAATTTCGACATTTGAACAAAAATTTACAAGTTAAATGAGTACATCAATAAAAAAAACATACTAACCTTGCAAGTTCAAAATCCAAGCTATGTAGATCAAGAATTGGATTTGTTCAACCGGTGGGTGACAGAAAAAATAAACAACTCAAACAGAAGCCACAAATAGTGTCGCAACTATAGAAATTGTGTCGCAAAGTCTCTTAAAGTCACGTATATATAGATCAACTAGTCAACTAGCCGTTAACACCTACCAATGAGATAGGCAAAATTTTCTTGGTAATAGCGACGAACTTTTGTGGCAATAGCGACGAAATTTCATGGCAAGTGCCATGAAAATCCCAACCAAGTTAAAAAAACCTTTTCATGGCTATATCGATGAACTTTCGTGGCAATATCAACAAAAATCCCGCCCTATTTAAAAAAACATGAAAATAATGGAAACATGGAAAAAATTTGTGGAATAATTTGCCCATATGTAGTAGTGGAGGAACCTACCAATTTGGATGATACACTACCATAAGCACAGTTTTTGGCCATTAGGAAATTCGATGATCACTTCGCCGAGATAGTCTAGTTTATGTCCAAGGAAATGGAACCTCGCGAGTATATAGTTATTCAGAAGAAACAGTTGGTAGTTCGCGCTGCAGATTTTCAACTTATAGCTGGATAGTTATATAAGATGGGACCAGATGAGATCTTGAGGAGATGTGTTATGGAGGCAGAAATACCATTGATTCTTGCAAAAGTACATGAAGGCATCGTGGGAGGACATTATGTAGGGAAAGAAACAACGCGGAAGGTTCTCACAGCTGGCCTCTGGTGGCCCACTTTAGATAAGTATGCTAAGGAATAATACAGAGCCTGTGATGTATGCCAAAGGATATGGAAGCCTTCTAGAAGGGGTGAAATGCATTTAGCACCTCAATAAAATTTACAGGCATTTGAGAAATGGGCTATTGAATTTGTGGGACCTATCAACCCACCAGGAAAGCACACAAGAGCTCAATACATCATCACTACTACAGAGTATTTGACCAAATGGGCAGAAGTGAGAGCAGTTAAAGAATGTAGTGCAATTACAACTACATGATTCATCTTTGATGGTATCATAACCAGATTTGGATTCCCCAAGATCCTTATGAGTGATCAAGGTACACACTTCATTAACAAAACAATTGAAGCCTTGACTCAGGAGTTCGAAGTTCACCATCAGAAGAGCACTCCATACCACCCACAGGAGAATGGTACATTCGAAACCTTCAATAAGATCTTGGAGACAACGCTGACTAATATTTGTAGTGTTAACAGAGATGATTGGGATTTAAGAATTCCAACAGTGTTATGGGCTTATAAAACTACATGCAAAAAGTTAACAATGCAGACTCCCTTTAATTTAGTTTATGGCCATGATGCAGTAGTACCTATGGAATATTTGTAGAATTTACAAGTATGGATGACATTGGTGTTTTTCAAGACAGGCTCGCACAGTTGGTAGAATTAGAGGAAGACAAGTTTATTGCGGGATTTCATCAGTAGGTACAAAAAGAATGAGAAATGACTTACCACTATAGACATATCGAGAAGAAATCATTCAAACAAGAAGATTTGGTATTATTATATGACATCAAGTTCATGAAGCATCTAGAAAAGTTCAAGACACATTGGCTCATACCATTCAAAATTCCCTATGTTACAGAAGGTGGAGCTGCATAGTTGAAGACTCTTAATGGAGAATGGAAGGATGGCTTAGTAAATGGGAGTCGGTTGAAGCTATATTGTGACAACCAGCTGCCTCCCATCTCCCAGTAAAAGCAAAGGAGGAAGGGTCTAAGTACCAAGTCCAGTTGAAATTGGGTATGAGACACAGAAAAGATAGTTTGCACGCAATAGGGAGGGACAGAGAAGAAAGCACAGGCTTCTCCCTGTAGTGACTCGAGACGAGTCACATGTGAGTGTTGGGGGCATGATGGCCCTTGGTCATGTATTAAGGAAGAAAATTAAGATTAAGGAATAAAGACAAAGTACGAAGTGCGCGGAAGGCACACAAACCAAGGAAGGGTCAGAGTGGTTAAAGAAGCAGAAAAGAAGGAATGAGGAAAAGGAAAGAAATTCGTTGCAATAAAATATCAAGGAAGACAAAGAAGCAAAGAAGATAGATCGCAGACAAGTAAGCAAGCAAAAGAATACACCAATGGGTGCTTTGGAGCACCTCTTGGAGAAGAAGAAAAGGTCAGTGAAGCCCTTAAAATGTGGGTTATGTGGACCTAGGGTTTGGACATCTAGGGTTTTGGGACCTAGGGTTTTGACACCTAGGCTTCGGTCTAGGGTTGTCTAAGAGTCATAGAATGGATAAAAAGAGGTCTAGAAATGTTGAGAGGGGTTGGTGATAGAAATATTGATATATAGAAGTGTTTTGTTGTAGATCATTCTTGTATTCGGGATCTTCAGTTAGGTGTGAAGAACAACCCTGCAGCTGGGTGTGCAGGGAGGGGAAATAAAGAGGAAGGGAGAGAAGGATTTGTATCTAAGTGCACAGATGGAACTGCATGATTTCATATATTATATCAAGAAGCACAGTTTTGTGGAAGTACCCCTAGGGAGAGGGTGAACCATGTAAATCTTGTTGTTCTTTGTGGTTGATGTTGTGTTATTTTCTATTTTTTATACTATTATTGCATGGTTGTTTTCCCTATTAAAGATAGGAGGTATAAACTAACTTCGCGAGGCTATGCATAAGACTGTTAAAGAATCTCTAGGTTATATTGTGTTTTTGTTCTGGAATCATTTTTCATTTCCTCTGGTTATAGACACATGTGTCTTGCAACCCCTCTATTGCTACTTTGGGTGAGACTTCATCTGCTTCGTAGGTGTTGCCGAAAGGGCCAATAGTTAGGGTTTGTTGGCGCACTGTTAAGACTTTAACCCTAGGTTTTCCCTTATGCCAACAATAGTCATTAATATGATAGGGACCCCTTTGTGGTCGGAGGGAGAATGAATCTGAATGAAATCTGAGTCCATGTGCCACATGACCCAGTCCAGTCACATCCTTTATTTATATTACGGTACCCCGTCTGAATTCAGTTAAGCCATAAATCCATGATACATGAAGATGTCATTGGCATTCGCATCGAGATTCCCATCCATCAAACATAAATGTCTTAGATGGGCCATGTCCCTGTCCAACTTGCATAGTAAATGCTAGAATCGCCCAATAGGATTTACCCTGTTAAACCGTCCCGTCGAACAACTCAGATCCAAGATGTGTCCATAGGGTCATGATGAACAACGATTATTACTGTACTACCATCTAAGCTCGAGTATAAGGCTCTAAGAGCTCATCGTAGAATGCATTGTTTTCAAAAAGAACTTAGTGATTTTTGAATTCTATAGAGCAAGAAAGCTTGTGTAATCCTGAGACCCATAGTTGTGATCCCCAATCCTTGTTTCACTACAAAATTTGTTGATAACTCAGAGCCCACAATGCCGAGAGCTACATTAAGTTGAAGCATCGTGTCCAAAGATGCAGTACCAGATGATCCTTGTGACCCCTGAGTCGAGGTCATGGGTGATCTCAAGGGGAAGGTGGAGCAGGTCAAGCTCCTTGATCTCGACTTAACAGACCAAGTATTGTTCCCCCAAATGAACATAGACATCTTATGGAGTATCACTCCAGACGAGTTGGGAGGCATGTAGTTTGTGCCAAATACCGAATTCATCAACCTCTTCAACTCAACAATCATGAACCTTAGAGACTTACCAGTGTTCAGTACCACTGGTGAAGTTGCGTGATGCACCAAGTTCCTGATCAGTAGGGTGCACAAAAGAAGTCTCTGGTTGGATAGACGTTATCCAATCCATGACGAATACATACATCAACTTATTGGACTATCCCTCGAAGGCAAGGATGTGTCTAAAGGATTCCATGGTCCCAGTAAGCACGAAAAAAAGAAAGGGGAGCCCAGCCTCTATGAAAGGTTCCACACATAGAGGGGGGGCGCACAGCCAAAATCTAACCCATAATACCAGTCACAGTCAGGACTGGCTGCTACATTATAGCCAGTAAAGTCATGAGGTCATATTACAAGGGAGAATGCATGCTGGATGCATTATTAGTGGCTGATGTTTGCTCCAATGGCGTTGTATTCAACTGGTGTAGTTACCTTTTGGAGGAACTACTCGTGGCTTGTGAGGAAGCCTAGGAGAAGGGAGGTACCTTCACATATAGATACTTGTTGCTTGCGTTCACAATGATGAAGTGGACACCACCTGCTGGAACACCATTAGTGCTAGTAGACAACGGGTGCCTCGCAAAGATGTTTTTTCCCTAGCATTCAAGGGAGGACTCAGAGAACACAGCCTTCAACAACACGGTGTTCTCCAAGTGGTATAATAGTCTCATTGATGCAATGCAAAGGTTTCACATCCCACGGGATCTCCTTAATTACAACACGAGGAACATAACCTTCAACATGAATCCACACCATACATTTGTATGGCCAAGGTATGCCAACAAGGAGGACTTCCATGCAAGGATTTTTTCATTCTACTTAGATGAGGAGGCCTTCGACAAAGAGGTAATGTTGTGGCCTCGAGTTAAATGCAACCCCTGCATGTTGGGGATGCACTACATTTTTCCAGCCAAGCTATTGAAAAAGAAAAGAAATGAAGCAGGGGTAGGACTGAGCTCAGGCTCAGATCCACAGAATAAAGAATATTTGACACAGTCGGACTCTGAATATGAAGAGGAGATGCAACCCTTAGAGAGAAAGAAGAGGACGTTTCCTATCTTCCCCTAACTTCCAAAACAAGTCCTGTTGATAGGTAGAGATGTCAATGAGATTCTAAGCGTTGCATTCATTACAAAACTAGTGGCTAAGAAGTTCATAATAGGGGTCTCGCTGAGCAAAGTTATGAACCCCCAACCCCTTTCATCCATCGTCCCCCAAACTCACTCATTGGTTAGAGAAGCCCTAACCATCCATATTCAGAATGACCCTGAGCCTGATACCCATCCATCCACCATCATCATTGAACACCCTCCATAACCACCACAACCCCGATCACCACCCCCATAAACCACTAGTCCACCCCAAACCACCAATCCAAAGCCGATGAAGCTCGATCCCCCACAACAACCAGAGCCATAACTTTCAGAAACAAGGCCTAAGTTACCTGAGCAGAGACAAGGACTTCCTGGTCCAAATCCATAAGTACAAGAGCAGAGATTGCAGCTGATTGATCCAAACCCTAACGCCTAGGACCAATAGATTTTGACTTTTGAGCAATAGAAGGACACTCATATGATAAAGGAGCTGGAAGTTCAGAGCCCTCCACACATTTCCTCAATAGACAAGGTTGAGGGTTCCATGGGAAGTGAAACTTTGAAAGTGGAGCCACTTAAAGAAAAGGAGCTACTAGAGGTTCATAAGGAACCAGAGTCAACCTCCAAGAAGAACACAACATCTATGCAGGAACATATGGATATGGTTCCCCAAAACCCTCAGTAGTGCACAGAGTTGTTGCAACTCTTCCTGGATAGAATAGAGGTTTTGACACTCTTATCATCAGTTTTGAGGTTGAGGCTTGCGCCAGTACCATCTACAGGAGAACAGGAGGTAGAGACCCCCTCAGAACATTAAATGGCCAATGGACTTCCACTATAGACCCACCTAGAGATGCAGTCCCTTCATCTACTGACCTTTCACAATGGCCAACAACACACATATTTGGAATGATTAGAAAATCAACTGATTAGCTAGAGAAGAGACTCCAACAGGCCGATAGGTCAGCCAATTTCGTAAGGGAGGAAGCACTCCTTGTGCAAGCATGCAGGAAACAAGAACCACATGCAAATATCCAGGTCGAGCACAGACTGGAAATAGTGTACAAAAGGCTTGTTGAATCCTGGCCGAAGATTCAGAAGGTCGCACCCCAACTGCCTGAAGCTAGAGATGTAGGAGAGCTGGAGCATCATATTGAACTGCTCCAAGGAGCATGGTCATAATTGGAAATCCACGTCGAGCATCTGGAAGTGTAGTTGCGGCAGACTCAGTAAGAAGTAGAGGAGTAGCCTCAGAAGCTATAGGAGCAGGTGGAGAAGGTAGTTTTATAAGGAAACAATTCCCAAGCAACACTACACAAGTGCACAGCTGAGTGCACCAAGATTTTCAGAGAAGTCAGTGATTGGATGGGAATCATCACTAGGCACAACCAAACCTTGGAAGATGTGCACACTAGAATCTAGGTGTTGAATTAAGAAGTTGTGGCTACGATGGATCCGTTGGAGAAACAACAAAAATTTCATCAGATTCAACAAGATGACAATGAGTTGAATTCTCTATTTGAGGCACAATCTGTAGCTAAGAAGGAGTTGTGCAAATTTCAGCTTGCCATTCAGATAGTTTATATGAAAATGCATCAACTCAATGCAACAACAGATTATGAATGGAACTCATTGGTCACATCCAAGCCCAAGGGATGTATTACATATGCGACCCAAAAGTTCGTAGAAAAGGCCTCACTCCTTTCTCGGACATGGCAGGAAAAAGTTGGAAGATTTCAATAAGAGAGGAAGTGGGATTTGGAGTTGGTCCCAGAGTTGGGCCCTTTGTTTGAAGAGGAAAAAGAAGAGAAAGTGCAAGTAGAAGAGCAAAGGAAAGGGGAAACAAAGGACAAGGGAAAGCAATAGTTTCTCCTAGAAACTGCAAAAGAGCCGAGTACTTGACTCGAGGGAGAGTCAAGGTTTGTGGTCGGAGCCTGTTGGGCCCTTCGTTTTTTATAAGAAGTTTCACAAGAAGGAATACAATCCCAGTTTTGGCCTAGTACGAGTTGCAAAAGATAAAGAAGAAGATGGATAGCAGAGCTAGGAGAAATAACATAAATTAGTTGCGAAAAGGACAACATAATGCCAGCAACACAAAAGCAGTTGCAACAGAACAAGAAAGTGTGCAAGCCAAATCTAGAAGACACGACTTAGCTTATATATAGGGATGAATATGAATTTAAAAGGGTTGGCTTCATGATTGTAAAAGGCTCTCCCCTTGTTGGTTGGTTGGTGTCATAATTGTAAAGTTTTTGTTGATGTCATAGTCGTTGTCTATTGTTGAGAAGCCAGGTTTTGAGTCCTGTAATGTAATTTGTACTTCCTTTTGGGAATTCAATCTCTGCGACATGGGTCCAGAGCCAGGAGACTATAACAAAGAAATTCTATGTATCTCTGAGGTTGTAACTGATAAATATCTTAAGTTAATATATGAAGAAGGATCTAAAATTTCAAAGCATGTTGTGTCATTCTGTGTTTATACTTTTGCATTGTATCTTTAAAGTGCTTCTTTATTCTTCATAAGTTCGACATGATGTTTCTGTGTTTAAATTCTCTCTGCAACCTAAGTAGCTTTAGTTCTTGCATATATGAGTTCATATCTTCTCTGTAGTTAGATGTCTTATGCAAGATTAGAATGAATCTTGATGGTTCTGTGAACCCACCTGATTATTCTCCTTGCTCTTCCCTATCCTTTCATTTTATCCACGCTTCGGGTGAGACTTCTTCTCTTTGGAGGAGATGAAAATGCTAGCACTCTAGACTACTTGGAACCTTTTGTTGGTAACCTGAGAAGGACCCTTGTATGATCAATCTTGCACCAACATGACCTTCGCCTTCTGAAAGAGACCAGTATCAGAATCACACATGTACTTTCTCGACGATGAAATTGGATCTAATAATGTGGATACTACATCCCCCAATTCACTAGTAGTCCTAACCTTCTTCCTCTAAACCTTTCTGACCAATTGTTTCTCACAATTTTTAAACACATGACCAAGCTTATGAAACTGTGCACACTGAAATAGAATGTCCAGGTAGTCCAAAATATGGGTGTGTCTCTTCCCTTCCTAAACCATATCTAGGGATTCAAAAAGGCCTTTACTCACATCAATCTCCACCAATACACTAACTAAAAAATGAGACACATATGTCAAAAAACTTTCATCCACTAGAATTGTTTTTCCTAACAAATCTCTAATAGCATGAACCATCAACATGGACCAGAACTCCATCAACAAGTTAAGAAATTTTACCCAAACTAGGTTACTTCCACTAAAATTATTCTTATGGTTGAACAAAGGAGTCCAAAGTTTTGAGGATAGTAATTCACTATCTAGGAACCGAGACCCCTTCAGAATAACATTAGCATTCTCACCAAAGAAAAAAATGAACCCTAACTAACCCCTAGATAAAATGTGATAGGTTGGCCCATATTCGATAATATGATTCCAAACCTCATTTACCCATCTACAAAGTTTTTCCATGTCAATCCTATCACCAAGGAATTTACCTACTAGAGTCTTGACTAAAAAATATAGAATCTCAACCACACAAAGTTCCTCTCCAACCACCAAAGAGACCCCTCCACCCCAACTTCTCACCACCTTCCATTTTATTTTTTCCATTCCCGAACATAAATATGTTAGAAGGCCACATTGTTGGAGGTTCTAGTCAAGTATATCACCAATAAACCCCACACCTCCCAACTCCAATACATGTTCACAAACCTTTGGAACATTTTTCGTAAAATTCTACCCACTCCTTCCCACTTATTCCATAGCCTCCTACCTGCACCTAGTATGATGAAAATAATGGAGTAATGGTTCCAATGATTTCATTAACTTTGTCACATTTTGAAAAACCCAACACCCCCCATGAAGAACTTTCGAGGCTAGTTAGGTTCCCAACGAAGTCTAGGAGCATCTATAGAGTGGAGAACCTATGCAATTCGAGCTTTGGAGGCCCACCAGGTTCCTAACAGAGTCGGGGAGTGTCTGCATAGTGGAGCACCTGCTCAAGTGGAGCCTTTGGAGGCCCGTCAGGTTCCCAACCTAGTATGGGAGTGTCTGCAGAGCGGAGCACCCACTCAAGTTGAGACTTTGGAGGACGTTCAGGTTCCCAACCGAATCTAGTAGCATTTTCAGAGTGGAGCATCGGTTCAATTTGAGAATTTGGAGGCCCGTCAAGTTCCCAACTGAGTCTGGGAGCGTTTGTAGAGTGGAGCATCCATTCAAGTTGAGACTTTGGAGGCTCATTAGGTTCCCAACTAAGCCTAGGAGCATCTGCAGAGTGGAGCACCAGTTCAAGTCAAGACTTTGGAGGCCCATCAGGTTCCCAACCGAGTATCGGAGCATTTGTAGAGTGGAGGATCGGTTCAAGTTGAGACTTTGGGAGCCTTCTAGGTTCCCAAACGATTTTGGTAGCACTTGCACACTGGAGAACCAACTCAATTCAAGCCTTTGGAGGCCCATCTGGTTCCCAACCTATTCAAGGAGCCTCTACATAGTGGAGCACCTACTCAAGTCGAGCCTTTGGAGGCTTGTCAGGTTCCCAACCAAGTCTGGGAGCATATACAGAGTCGAGAACTAGCTCAAGTTGAGCCTTTGGAGGCCCGTCAAGTTCCCAAACGAGTCCGGGAGCATTTGTAGAGTCGAGAACCCACTCAAGGGGAGATTTTGGAGGCCCATCAAGTTCCAAACCAAGTCTGGGAGCATCTATGGAGTGGACCACTAGCTCAAGTGAAGCGTTTTGGGGCCCGTCATATTCCCAAGTGAGTCTGGGAGAATATACAGAGTGGAGCACCCGCTCAAGTTGAGAGTTTGGAGGCCCGTCAGGTTCCCAAATGAGACTGAGAGTGTTTCTAGAGTGGAGAACCCACTCAAGTCTAGATTTTGGAGTCTTGTCGGGTTCCCATCCTATTTCTGGAGCGTCTATAGAGTGGAGCACCCTATCAAGTCAATAATTTCAAGGCATTTTAATTTCCCAACTGAATCTGGTAGCAACGTCATTTTTCCATTGTACATGACAATTTTTTGATGTACTTCACTTCCCAATGGACTCTGGAAGCTTTGAAATGGGAGAATCAATATACAATTCCCTCAACTACAAAGGTTCCTGCAATGTTTACATACATTATCAAAGTGGGTTTGAACCTCTACAACCTTTTGGCATTATTGTATAAGACAACACTTTAGTGCAATATTTTTTACAAATCAAAGAAAAAAGTAAACAGATCTATAAACAAAAAACAACATGACTACATGAGATTCATCTTGTAAGAGTGTTTTCAATTGTACACTCTTTATATGTAACACTCTTAAATTATTTAATGGAATCGAGGAAGGTAAAGAGGATTTTGGATAGTTCTCCCAGCGAAGATATATTAGCAGTGGTAACTTCCCAATGATGAATACTTGTTCAACAAAATGAATTTCATCCCTAAGAAGCTACAACCTGCTTAGGTTGTAGTTTCCCACAAGGTTTTAGAAATATTTTTCAGAGTTATTTCCATGAACCATTCTAATTCCATGCACAAGAATTTTTCACTCGGAGCTATTAGAAACAAGATTGACAATATTGGGAAGTTTTAACAATTCAAAACTTGATAGACAATTTTGATAACATGAGGCTATTTGGAAAGTCAGTCGAAAGCTTCAAAATATATATAGGTGATTGGTCTGACACATTATGAATAATATTGTCTATCAATCACCAAAGATGACACGAATATTCTAAATTCTCTACCAAATTTATGTCGAGGTCTCGAAGGTGGTTGTGCATTCTTAGATGGTTCTCACTGTCCACCTTCACTGGGCATCTATTTTCTAGATACCAAAGACCCACCATCCGTCCCAGTTAGATCCATACCATATTCTTATGGTAGTATGCCTATCTTCTCCTATAAATAAACAAGAAATGTCTAAGAATATCTCCTTCTCATGTTTATCGAGAGCATCATAACTAATTTCAAGTGTGGTTTATACTATGCTGGGAAGTATTTTAGAGGTTTTGTGCAATTGCACATTCCAATATCGTAAATCATATTTTCCACGAAGAAGTTCCCCAAGAATTTTAAGAGATAATGGAAATCCATCGTAGGAAGCCAAAAAAATTTCAACTACTTCTTCAAATCCTACAATAGGATGGGGTTGACCAAAGGCATGCGACAAAAATAGCTCTTGTGGTTGCTATGGATTGAGGATTTTCAATGGGTAAATGGATGACTCTATAATCCCTAAGCTTGTAAGCACATCCTTATTGTGTGATGTAATTAAAATTAAGCTACATGGATTAATGGTATATTTAATTGGTGAAAGTAATGCATCGAGTTGATCAATATGATCAACATCATCTAAAAACATGAGAGCTTGGGGAAAAGATGAAAGATGTCTTTTGATATCCTCTTTCCCTTCATCGACCTTGTTTATTGATACATTCATTAGAGTCAAATCCTTAATAAAGATACTTTGTAGGGAATGTAAAGATGTGGATGTGACATCAAATAAGAAGAAATATCGATCATAATTTGATCTAGCCAAGGAGAAAATGTCTCATCGTAATCTTCTCCCTCTTTCTGGGAGAATCCTCCAGCCAAAAATCTATCTTTTTACTTCTCTATGAATCCATATGCAGCATGCTTGATCTTGTAGATCCACTTGGAAGTCACCACTGACTTCCCTTCTGGTCTCAGAACCACTTCCCACACATCATTCTTCATGATGGATCGGTACTCTTCCATCATGGAATCCTTCCACACTTACTTCTTTGCATATTCCTCATAAGTGGAAGGTTCTAAATTAATGATCTTACTCATCAACACCACATAGATGGAAAACTTGCATGATTTCTTGATCTCTCTGAAGGAGCCACTTGGAGCCCCATGTTTTTATGCTTCCTGCAAAGTGTTATGGAACCATGCTAGTCTCTTCTTGGTAACTGTAAATTTCTTGGGTGGATCTACTGGTATCTTTTTCTCTACTATCTCATTTTTATCTTTTGCAATATGTTCTTCTTGAGTAGATTCAATCATTATTGAATCCCTTGGTACCTCTTGCTTCTCTTTGTCCTCATCCATGTGAGACTCTCTAGATTTCTTGAAGCCTTCTTCTTCATCAAAGGTGACATACCTGCTAATCTCAAGTTGTCTCTCTCCAGGGATGTATGTTCTATAAGAATTTGAAGTCTCATTGTATCCAACGAAGGTGCCCTTGTTTCCTGAAGGCTCTAGATTTTTTCTCTTTTCCTTGGGAACATGGATGTACATTAGGCATCCAAATATCCTCAAGTGTCTCACTTATGGTTTCTTTTCGGTGAATACTTATTTTTGTGTCTTGTTCCCCAATATATTATGAGGACTTTTGTTCTAGACATATACAAGTGTACTGTATTCTTCTACCCATATATGCATGGGTAAGTTTTGGTCATGGATCATCGCTTTAGCTACTTTTACAATTGATATGTTCTTTCTCTTTGCAACCCCATTTTGTTGGGGGTTGTAGGGAGTTTTTAGATCCCTCTTAATCCTTGCTTCTCTACAAAAGTATTTGAATTCATTTGAGGTGTATTAACCTCCATTATTTGACCTCAAAAATTTAATCTTTCTTGTAGAAAGATTTTCTACTAAAGCCTTGAAATATTGAAACTTATTGGAAACTTCATCTTTTTCTTTCAATAAATAGATCCATGTTTTACGTGATAAATCATCAACGCAAATGACATAATATAAAAATTTACCTAGATATGGTATCGTCATTTGTCCACATACATCTTAATGTATAATTTCCAATAACCCCTTGGATCTATTGTCACTGCTTGGAAAAATTCCCTTGGCATTCTTTCCAAGTGCACATCCTTTGCATACTACATCATGCTCCACCTGCATATCTGGTAGACCTGTAACCATCTTTCTCAAAACTGGCAAGGCTATGTAGTTGAGGTGATAAATTATTTAGTGTCATAACTCATTAGAGATAATAATGTTTTGTACAAGGGATTATTCTAGGTGTCCCTTTAATTTATACAATCCTCCCTCTCAGACACCAATCACAATAGATGAATCTATACTTGAACCCTTAGGCCATAGAAGGAATTAGCCATCAACAAAAGATACTCTGAAGCCCCGATATTCTAAAGAAGAGATAGAAAGAATATTATTCTTTAAACCTTGTACAAACAATACATCCTTTATTGAAATAAGGTTACCTAAATCAAGTTGGTAGGAGGATTCTCCTACTTCTTTTACTGCATGCTTGGAATCATCTCCAAGTTCCACTTGAAGGGATGAACTCTTTTATGTCAAATTTGTAAGATAACTTCGAAACCTGTTCATGTTCTTTGAAGCACCACTATCTAATAGCCAAATATCACTTCCTTGAGTGATGGTACCTATGAGAGCTAAGACAAAGACATACTCTTAATCTTTTGTTTCCTTTTTCTTCTTATGAGATGTGGATTCCTCCATACATGTTGCATGTGCTTGATGTTTTCTCTTTCCTTTCCCTTGAGGACACTGGTAAGTAAAGTTTCCCAACTTCTGACACTTGAAAAAACTAATATTAGATACATCCTTCTAGTGATATGGAACTGATCTTCTGTTTTTCTTCGGACTATTGATTCTTTTTTCTTTCATTTTCTTCACATGAGCAGCAAGAGCTTGGTTCTATTCATCATTGGTCTTATGTGACTTGGATATCATTCTTGATTCTTCTTGGGTACAATCTATCAATAGATTTTCAAATTTATGTAAATTATTTCTTAAGAAAATGTCCTGAACAAGTGTGTCCCAAGAAGAAGGAAATCCATTTAGTGTTGTAGTCACAATCTATACATCATCCATTGAATATCCAATAGCTTCTAGTTGATCCTTGATCTATGAAATCCTCATGAACTAGGTAGATATTGTATCTGACTTCTTCATCATCATGTTTTTGAGTTTATGCCTTAGGTTCAACTTCCTACTTGTATTCTTTCTTTCATATAGTCTTTTTCAGGCATCAAACATCTCCTTTGGTGTCTTCAATTATGATACATTAGGAATCAAGTGGTCCTCAATTGAATCTGTCAAGATCATCCTGGCCTTAAGGTCTCAGAATGTGCACTAGGGTTAGGCGAGTTGCCTAGTACAAATTTGTCCTCAACGCTTGCACTAGAAAACCCAAATGGATGGAAATATTTGATCTTGTTGGTATTTTGCACTAGAAAACCCAACAACCTTTTCTTAGAGAGAATATTTATGATAATACAATACAACCATGAACAAGCTCTATTCACAAGAGTAAAACCAGTAATGAAGAAAACCCGATAACAAGAACTTATCTCTTCTCCTTGTAAAACCCTTTTTCCAAATGGATATTGGTGACCACACACCTATTCCAGATGGCTCACATATATTTTTCATCTTGGCAGTTTTTTTTCGAGGTTTTCGGGTCCTAAACTTCTAGGGTTGTTTTGAGGCCCTAAACAACATTTTTGGGCTTTCCATAGTCACAACATAGACAAAGTCAGAATGTAACGACAACATGTGTATTCCTCGGATACACCTTTCCAATGAGCTATCATGTGCCTAAAATGAAGATCGTATGCAAACTTTATGACCCTGGGAAGTTGATGTAGCAACTTACCCCATCAGGGCCCATATGAATTTTGGTGCTTCATCTCCTAGGGTTAGGTTTTTGGATGTCTAGAGTTTTCTTCTTCACGTTTCATGTGAAAATTCCTTTGGAGCCTCATTATACTCATCTTCTTTCAAATAAGCATAGCCATAATATCTCTTCTCAGATATAAGATTCCACCATTCTAGCAAGCTTGTTTCAGTCTTCATTTTTATAGTTTCATCATATTCTGTTTATTAATAGAAATCAAGTTTTATTGTATATCTATGTATTTATATTTTATACCTATGTATTTCATTTTGTTCCATTTATAAATCTAGATCAGTGGTATCAGAGCGATCTTCTCTCTATTTTTTTCCTCTGTGCATGTCCCCAACATAGTCAGGGTACAAGGAGTTGGGAATTGAAATAGTTGAGCCCATGAAAGAATTTCCTTGCCGACCTCGATGGCCTCCCATGGGGGATGAAAAGAGAGACAAAGGATCAAGAGATACTTTTAAAATTTTTCTCAAGGAATCCCTCGCAAGACAAAGGAATGAGATGATGGATAATTTTGCATAGATTCTCCAATGGTTGCCAATAGGAGACACATTTTCATCAAGCAACCACTTTGGAGGCACCGACCCCTTCAAGGTAAAAGTGAGTTTTGATATTCTTGTATTAGAAGGTCACATATATGCAGATGCCATAGATAAATGGTTGAATATGAAAGAAGGTTATTTTTCGGTCCATAATTTTTTCAATAGAGAAAATATTACCTTTTCACTCTTTAAGTTCATCCCTATGTCAAGGATTGGTGGGAGATTTACTGTGGGCAAAGGTCCACTGAGGAATCTGCACTATTTGTAGTCACACCCAGTTGGGATTCTTTCAAGGATGCGATTAAGGAACAATACTACCATGTTGGAAGCTACAACGACTAGTATACAAGATGGACTACCCTACGACAAGAAAAAGACTAGATAGTACCCGAGTTCACAAATATTTTCCATACCTTGCACACCAAGCTGGGTATCAGAGACTCTAAATGCCATCTCATGCTCAAGTACCATGGTTGTTTTCATAGATACATCCAAAAAGAAATGGATTTTCTAGACATCTCATCATTGGGGGCATGGTTTATCGATATGTTGTCAAAATCAAGCAGAAATTTAAATAGAAGAAGCAAGAGTTCAAATCTGTGAATTCCTCGCCGCAGAAGTAGGGAAAAGGTGGCCCTCACCCATAGAAAAAACGATAGAGCAAGGATGGACCCTCTCAGTACAACCATTCCAAGATGAAAAAAAATAAGGGTGTTGAGAAGATGAAGAAATACACTGGTAAGGGGTGTTAATTCCATAAAATCCCTTGGCATAACACTGATGAGTGTCACTCGAAGTAGTCATTGGTGGTTGAGTTGAAAGCCTTAGAGTCAGAGGTAGGTTCTGACTCTGAATCTGATCCAAACAAGGTGAACCAGATCATTTATGTAGAACCCATTGCTACTATCGCTACCACTAAGGTATAGCCAAGTGCACCAAAAGAACCAGAGGAAGGTGAGCGCCTATTTCACTCGAAGATGTGGGTGAAGGTTATCCCACTACATCTCATTGTCGATAGAAGAATCCAAAAGAGCATGATCTCATTCGAGGTATTTAAGCGGTTGAGCCTACCAATGATACCACACACACAAACCTACACCATCGAGTGGCTCCACCAAGGGAGAGACCCTCGTGCCAACCAATAGTGTCACTACCTTTCGATATCAATCCATTCAAGGATGAGGTATTGTGTGATATTCCCCCCATTGAATTTTTTGATGTTATTTTAGGCCAACCATACTTGTGGAAATTCCATGTTGTATATCAATCTAGACCTCATAGTGTTATTATTACTTTGGGTATACAATTGTATAGGATACCAAAGGTAGCTCCTCCTACCGCCATTTCTTTGATATCTACTAAGAAATGCAAGAAGGCCATTTCCTAGACTGAGAAATTCTTCATCATCATTCACTCTCAAGGTGAACAAAAGGTCACTGCCACAACCATGGATTCTACATAGGGCCTCTCCATGTAGCAGAAATGATGCAGGAGCATCGTCATCAAGGCACAAGTGGAAGATAGCTCAGTGCCCTAGCGTGCATTTTGAAGTGATTTTTTAATTTAAGAAGGGAATATCATGAAATATATTGAAAATATTGTAATTAAATAAAATCTTAAATGTTTAGGAGTTGAACCATCGCGTGAGATTGATGGGGAGTGTATTTTCTTTTAATGAAGTAGCCTGCAGTACAGATTTGAAGCTTTTTCTCTTATATGTCTATCTCGAACATTTATTGTAATAAATCCTTAGTAGTTGAAAGCTTTTAATTTGATAAGATATCACTAAGGTAGTCAGAGGGAAAATCTCTGTGAGCTCTTTTGTATAAATAAATATAATGTATGCCCAAATGAGGTTACTAAAGGCTATTGTTGTTGAAGGTCATCGATGCTAAACATTATTGTAGCTAAAGACTCTTGAATCTAATCAGAGTGTATGAGTCAATGTATATATCATTTGAATGAATATAATAGAGAAGCATTGATCCAAATGTTCGGTGTTGTTTTTACTGTGTCTATCTGAATGAATGAATGGTAGGATTTCCATTTAATTACATTTCTTTGTTATTACTTGTTCGTATGTTATGAATGCATTTACATGGTTGAATGTATGAATCTGTGATATATTAGATAAGCTTCAATTGTTTCTCTTCTATGATCCTGTGTAAGGAGTGAAAGTGTCTGAAAGGTACGCGTTGACAGAGTCTATTTCTACTTAGAAGCTCAAAAGAGATAAAGTGAAATTTTTGTTTGCAAAGAGTGCATAAGTTTCCGCAAGGTGTGCGTTGACAGAGATTTTTTTTACTCAGAAGTTCAGGAGGGATAGCTTGAAGGTGTGCATAGGCGGAAACACACTTAGAGTCATATTGTTTAGGAGGAAAAATTAAGCTGTATGAGAACTGTTGCAAGGAGTGCACAGTCACCCATCAAGAGTTAAGTTGAAGGAATCTTGTTGCACGGTGTGTGTAGAGTCGATATTTGGCTAAGTATTGAAGAAGTCATTTTGAGGAGTTAAGGGTGTGAAGGAGGAACAAGTTCAAGAGAGACAACTTGGAGCTTTGTATGCAAGGTGTGCATATTTTCTGCAAGGAGTGCATCGACAAAGTCTTTTGACTCAGAAGATCAGGAGGAGTAAATTAAGAGTATTTGATAAGAGTTTGAATAATTGTTGCACGGTGTGCATAGTCATCCACAAAGAAGCTAAGTCATGGGGGAAGACCTATTGCAAGGCATGCACATGATCAATTTCGACTAAGTGTCGAGAAAACACTCTGAGGAGTAATAGTTCGAAGGGAGAACAAGCTAAAAAGAGATAGCGGGAGAAAACTCTTCAATAGGGAGGATCCCTTTAATATTTCAAAAATTAACGAGTAAGATTCATTCAGGAGGAAGTGGGATCATTCTAGATCATCAAATATGAAAGAGTTTCACAGAGGATAGTCGTGGATTCCTATGACACTTCATAGTTCAGAGATTTTAAAGTGTTGTAAGTGCGGGATTGTCGAAGTCCCATAGCTACGAAGTAAATATATGTCATTGGTATCAAGGAGAATACGTGGTAGTAGATCTGAGAGTTCAGAAAGAAAGAACTTTGGAAGAATTTAAGTAGAGAAAAGGGAAATCTTCGTGAAGTCATGAAGAGAAAAGTAGATCTAGACCATTGGATTCATAAGAACACATGACAGAGATCTGTGTAGTTCAGGAGGAAAAGGAGTTGGAACGTTCAGAATTCCCAAACACCAAAGTCTGAAGCACCTCTCAAGGTTTAGCCTCGGTCATATTCTGAGGTCGTGTGTGAAGAGGGGCTAGTAGAGGGAGTTAGCACACAAAAATTTGAAGTTTAAAAGAACGCTAGAAAAGGGCCCATGGGTTCTATACAACCTGCGCCTAAGGTGATAAAAGGGTACTTCTTAAACTGGTTTGGGTGGCTAGGAGGGTTGAGAGGAGCTAATTCGGCTCAGGTATTTGAAGATCCTTGATCGGGAGATTGTAGAATCCCTAGAAGGGGAGAGGGGTTGCATCAAGTGGTATCAGAGCCACAATTTGCTTGCAGATAGCAAGCAAAGGTAAAAAGAGGTAGTTTGATATCATCCAGAGGTATCAAATACATTAAGTGGTAGTTGTGTAAAGGAGAAAGTTCATCACAATGCCACCTAGAAGACATGCAGAGGCACCTGTAGCAAATCGAGTTGTGGAAAGGGAGATGAGAGAAATTTGTGCAAGGCTAGATGCTATGGATACAATGCAAAGAAGAGAACATGATGCTAGAGACATCAGTGATGCAGAGAATGAAGAAGTGGAAGTTGAAGAATTTGTAGTAGAATATGTTGCAGAAGAATGCTTGCTGAAAGCGGTTGTCAAGTTGGGAGCTAGAGCGAAGAAAGACATCCCGATGTATGAAGGAAATTTAGATGTTGAAGAATTGTTGGATTGGATAAGATCAATGGACAAGTACTTCAACTATGAAGATGTCGATGAGGAGAATAAGGTGAAACATGTTGTCACTAGATTAAAATGACATGCAATGCTATGGTGGGATGAACTGCAGGCTAACAGAAGATGCAAAGGAAAGCAAAAGATCAAGAATTGGGATAGAATGGTATCCAAGTTGAAAGTTAAATTCATACCCAAGGACTATTAGATAAATTTGTTCAAGAAGTTACAGAACCTAAAACAGAAGGGAATGACAATGAAGGAATACACAGAGGAGTTGTATAAGTTGAACATCAGGGCTAAACATAGAGAAAAAGATGATGAAAAGGTTTCCAGGTATATAAATGGCCTGAGATATGAAATCCAGGATGAGATCAACATGATGACAGTGAGAACAATGGAGGATGCTTATCATATTTCGTTGAAAGAAGAGAAGAAGTTGGTCAAAAAATAAAGCCAATGAAGTAGAGGAAGAAGTTTAAAGAGAGGCAAGGGAATTGTCCATGACTAGGCATAGAAGCCCAAGGTTGAAACTAGAAAACCACATAGTCACTCAGAAAGAGTGTTACAAGGGAAAAACTCTCCTGACCAAGGGTAAACCACAATAGATAGGTATGACTGCAAAAATCAACTCAATTCCAACATATTCTATATACTAATGTGTAATACAAGAAAGAGCCCTACCTCGATCCAACGTTTGATGACGTTCCACCGTTGAGCACTTTGAACCAAAGCTTTTATACCTAAAAGAATTTCTCAACGAACAAGCAACGCAAGCATATATTGATGATAAAAATGGGTTAGCACATAAGATAGCATAATCCATTAATAAACATTACAAACACGCCCATGGATAATAATCATATATTTGCAAGATACCAATAAGACGGGAGAGGAGTATTTCTATTAACAATTGATCAGCAGAAGTGACAACATTATAGACTTCTGTGTCGGCACGGTTTGAAACCAAGAAACCAAGGTTCCTTCTAGCTGGGTCTCCACCACTTCAATCCTCCACCAAAGGAAAGCTCATAGGAAAGAGGCAATGAGGTCCTCTCAAAAATAAGGGAAGATATTGGGGGTTGAACAATGTGTTCAGACTTGAGGGACAAAGGGATGCAGACTCAATATGAAGCAATTTCTCCAGAGTAACTTTGCTCTCAAATTTGAATGCTTTCTCCTCTTTTCCATAGATCAAAATTGTGCTCTTATAGCCTTTAGAATGCAACTGAAGGTCCAAGTCAGAACGTTTCCAGTATATGGAAGGCCAAGTATCAGATATCTCTTGTCGTGACATGGAAACCCGACTTCATTTTGTATTTTCTAGCATAAATCTCGATATACACGATCTGTAGTGGAGCAGCAAGCGAATATGCATATTGCATAGCAGTTAGGGAGTGTATATGTGGAAAAATGTATATTTTTAGCTCTAGATTCATCAAAAAGGGATGATAAGTCTGCATAGGGAAATGGAAAAAGACCCTCTATACAAGATAGCAATGCTGAGGAAAATCTTGCTATAACAGATGCCCGCTAATGTGTGACATCAGAGGAGTATCTGCGATGGTTGGAATACATTATAAATAACCCAGAAGTGGAGTGGTATCATTACATTATGTACTGACTTTGCATACATGGATGCCAAGAATACAATGCAGATCCATGTGGAAAATATACCAAACAAGTGTTCATGGCCATGAATAGGTAAATATAAATTCGGTTGCATGCCAAGAGTTGTCATGGTCATGAACAAGGCCCAATGAAACCAATCTCAAAAATCAATCTGAAGATATCTGTATACCATGGAGTACAATCTGATCTCCCGTGATCACTGAAGTCAAATAGGTATTGGTCCAATGAAATGGAAGCAACAACTCAGGAAAGTTGCAGCCACATAGTGATGTCTTCAAGTCTTCTACACTATTCACCAATGGTGCAAGTCTACATCATGTGAATAAATGAGTTGAGGTTGAACACGATGAGACATCATTTGATTACCAGTCATTGAGGTATACCATTAACAATCACAAGACAACCTACCGATGATGAAAGTAGGTATCAAGGCACCGAGTACATCTCTACAAATGTGAATAAAGGAGTTGGTGTCGAACACTTAAGAGATCCATTGATCAGGAGACATTGATGTATTCCCATCTGTCAATGGTGAGAGAGCCTGCCACTAACAACTACAAGCCTCAAGGTACTCATAAAACTCTAGGTCTCGTATCCATATAAATGAGCTGAAGTTGATGGAAGGAGACCCACTGAAAGGAGAGCATTAATGAATCTCTCATTAGTCAACAGGAGGAACAAAGCAGGAGCTTCATGATTTGGTGGAGATCGAATGAAGAATGAGTTCACGAAACAACGACCCTGTGCGTCTTTCGTGTGTGCCAAATGAAAGAGGTACACGAAAAAGACCCTCTGAATAGAAGCCAATGATGAAAACTGCTGACAAAGGAGAGGAAACTACCAATAAAGCTAATGGCATCCAAGACATTGCATGAATCCTAAAGTGTGAATAGATGTCTTGCCGTCGAACACAAGGGAAACCACCCAGTCAACGACCAATGATGAAATGTTGATTGATGGGTTCAAGGTGACCTACCAATGATGAAAGTAGGGCCAGGGTGCATGGTAAGACCAAAGTATCATGTGATTATGAGACAAACTGAGGGTATGGAAAACATGCAAAGTGAATATTTATAAGGAGTGGCCGAAATAGGTTGATAGACTTCCTTTGAACAAGAGCATGTGACATATGGTGGACTCCGACAGCATAGACTCAATGATGTGATAATTATATGCAGGAGGCATCCATAATGTTCTCTATAGGGATTGGAAGAGTAACCAGTCGGTAGAGAAAATTATGTAGCGAGATAATCTTCTTAAGGCTATGCTAAATCCAAAATTATGATGACTCGAGGAATAAATAACTTTTTTCTCTGTTCAAAGGTGACACGACTGCTTCCAATCACAATATAGTACTCCCTTCTCGCCCGTCTTTTTTTATTTTTTCATAACAAATGAATGCTATGATACAGTGGAGGGAACGAGTGTCACAAGTAAGCAAAACTAGTTCCAGCAGTGGAACATACCTATGCTCAATATAAGGAAATGCAAGCGGGAGATGGGCACTCGGGGTGATGTTCCCTCCAGGGTATAGGGTGTCAAATTGCGAAGGATAAAAACAAGGCTCTGCTTGGTTGAGGATGCAAAATGCTTAGGCAACGGTTTATAATGCAAAGTGAGAATCGACTAAAGGATCAATACAACATGTGAGGGCATGAGATGCAATCACAACTTAACACAAAAAAATGTCCTTTTTTATAGCTTTTAGTCTACTTGGTGTGAAAAAAGGGTAAACTAGTGCCAAATAGACGTCTTTTCAAATCCAATTTACGAGTGTGAAAAAGACAAGCTCACTTGGCAATATTTTTTATTTTTGATAGCAAGTCGGAAAAGAGCTTAACTAGGACTCATGATCTTTCAAATCCAATTTTAATGAGTGTGAAAGGGACAAATCACTCGGTGATCTTTTCAGTTTTTAGTCAAGTCAGAAAAGAGCTTAACTAAGACTTGTTATTTGTGAGTCTGCAGGTAATAAGGCCGCATGTGCATGAATGAGTAATGAGGCTCATTATCAAGTCATGTATCAATTTATTCTAGACTCCCGGTCCCAAGGAAGAAACTCAGCATGGGAACCAAATGACAAAGAGGATCTATCTAGGGAACCCATGTTTGGTAATCCTCTACCATTTATTAACGACGCTATTAATAGCAGATGGAGGGTTATGCGTCGCAATAAATGGGTTCGTATCTAAGGCATAAAAAGCGGTAGTCGAAGGATAATGCGAAAATGCATGATGGAGTGGATACCTATCCTATATGCTAGGTTATGAATATACCTTCCTGAGGAGATGAACGACCAACCATGACATTGAAATCTGCAAGAAAATTGAGTCGAAACTGCAAAAACCATCTTAAAACTATTCTTGAATTAGTCCATTAGGTAAAACAACAGCATAAAACCATATCAAGTGGGTAAAAATCATTTATAAATAGTAATAAAATCAAAATTTACTATGTCATTTTCATTTTTACCCAAATAGTGCAATTTGGACTAAAATACCTCCAGAATTCAAATGGTGATCACGAGAGAAATAGGCAATGAAATCACAAATCGTCTAGACCAGGTAACTCTTCATCCCACCCTCTTCAAATTCAATGGTTTACAATTTTGAATTAGGTTCTATTTTATTGGTTTTTAAGGGTGCAAATTGAGTTTTTCGGTATACACGAGTTTCTACTAATATGTCGCATATACGACCAGATATACGCCCCTGTGTGAACTACAGGGGGCGTATATCAGGCCCTACCAGCACCTGTTCTTCGATAAACCACGTATACGTGTGCAAAATGGCAAAAAAAAAGTTTCTAACTCAAAAATTGATTTGGTTTTTGCAGGATGGTGTTGGAGTGGAGGGAGAATGAGCATGAGGAGGTAGATGCAGTAGTGGATAGGGATCCAGTGGCTCAAGCAGCTTTAAAAAGATGTGGTTTATACAAGTTTTGGGCTCTCAAAGGGATGATGGCCCAAGTGAGGTTGTTTGAAATGCTGGTGGGCTATTGGGATCTATATAGCGAGAGCTTTATCCTTGATGGACAACCATTAAGGATCGAAGTAGAGGAAACCTACTTCTTGACAGGACTTTCACGCCTAGGAGAGGTTGTGGACCTAAAGTTACGTGGGGCAGGGAGTGGTATGAAGATCGAAGAATACATCGAGGCCCACTGTGTTGCAGGGACTCCCATGGTGGGAAGTCAAATCCCTATCCAGGCTATAGGTAACCTCATCCTGAATATTATTGTGCTCATGCTTACCAGGATCATAGGATCGGCCTCATTGCGTCAGGAATCAAGACCAATTATGTTTTAAGCACTGGAGTGTGCGAGACCCACCATCTACAATTGGTGTACCTCACTGATGACCAATATGAAAGGTCACTTGACAAAGTGCAAGCAGGGGGATAAGAAAAACTTCGGGTTTGCCTCTATCCTTTGCAACTTCTTTTTCGAGTGAGTCCCAAGTCTGAGACCTAGAGTGGAGATCATTCCTAGAGGACCATGTGATCCGGCTATGGTGCAATGGATCGAGGTCATGCGACGACAGGGGGGAGGTAGGATGGCGAGAACCTACAATGATGATTTTTTCTTCTGTTGGCAGAGACAGATCATAGCTATGAATGATTATCCCTATGTCGGAATTGATTTCATAGGAGATCCTGATATGTCGCTTCCACCAGGAGCCGCCTACAGTGCCATAGGTAAAAAAAAAATTACATATTTCATTTTTTTGTATTTTTGTATTTAAGGGAACAAAAATATTTTTGGATGGTGTTTTAAATATTAACTCAATTCATGTGTGATTGCAGACATGGGTCTGCAACATCTAGAGGGATTATTACGACATAGGTGGAGGCACTGAGGTGATGAGGTAGTGGGAGGAGAGGTGGAGAGAGTCCTTCAGAACGTGCAGGGAAACTTGTCGTGTTTGACACAGAGGATTCCTATGGTTCAGGTTGAGGATCTACCTAAAGCCATGCAGAGGCAGGTTTTCGGTGCACCTAGAGCATGGGTATGACTCTTCCAGCATCTCACCAACATCGTGGTTTTCTATCATGATAAACATTCGGCACAACAGGCGTTGTTGTGGGGTATTCTACCCTACGGACTAACAAGCTAGGGCTTTAAACTTGTACGCAGATCATGACCTTTCATAAGTTTACTGTTCGCGTTCGAATCACCACCGGGTGAGCAAAAATAGGAACGCTGGCATGCCTTGTTGGGCTTGGCAAGGCAGAACAGGATGTTGTGGACAAAATGGTTAACAGAAACAAAAACAAACTATAATCTAACTACGAACTGAAAGCAAATAACATTACAAAAATAGACAAGGAATATTAAACAACAGACACAGGTGTCGTCCAAGGTTTCAGGCAGGTGCTTTATTGAAACCAGAGTGCACGCAGAAGAGAGGGACCGGTGTTCCTTCTCCCTCCAGTGGAAGGCTCTTCGGGGCCCTCAACACGAAGCTTTCCTTACAACTGAATAAAACTGAACTGAGTGGTGAAAGAACTCTGGGTTACACTATTGATGAGTTGTTTGTCAAAGGCTAAGCTCTGAATCATCTGGACAGCGTAACAATTCTTTGAATTCCCTGTTGAAACAATGAGTTCTCATAGCTATTTATAGCATTTTTCCAGGTGGTCACGTAACTAACTTCCGGTGTGAACACGGACCTGTTTAGGGTTCACTTAGGTCATTACTTCGCCAAATTTGCAGAGCCGACCCTAATCTGAGGGTCAAATCACTTTGGGGGCTGGTCCATAGGCAGTCGAGAGACCGACCTAGGCAATTAATGCGTCGTATTAGCAGATGCGCGGCTTTTTGTGTGGACAGTCGCACGTCGGGCGCGCATGCATGCATAACACATTTTTGTCCTGCGCATGTGCGCGCGCATCAAGATGATTGAAAGTGCCCTTCAATTTTTGGTTACTTTGTATAGTTTTTTCCCTTCTTGAGTGATGTGAAATTAATTCAGTGCCATGAGTGACTTCATTGCTGTTTTGCTGATGCTGAGTTCTTGTCGCCATGTGTAGATGAAATTTCAGTGATAACAGATGCCCCATGATGGATGAGGTTAGGAGAAAATGTATAGCTGAAATCCATAAATGTTTCTTCTACTGTGTGGTTGTAAAGGAAATCAAGAGTGGGACCCTTCGGAGCGATCCGTTGGAAAGAAAACGAACCAGTATCTCGATCTTCTGAGAGACGTGCGGAGAACAAAATATACAATTGTGTACAAACGAGGCGGGCATGCCCCATGCTCGTGTGATGTAACTCTGAAAAAAGATGATGGAAATGTTGGTGTAGACAACTGTAGTGCCCTCAGGGGCAGTAATGAGAAAGGCAGAAGACAATTCTGAAAAGGAACATACTCTGAATAATAGGCAATGATCGTTGTCATAAGCAGCAGTAATGATGTGGGCATTGATGGCCCTACCACGTTCAGAGGTCTTCGGCAAAGGACAAAAATGACTGCAACAATCGCAAAGTAAGACCCACCATAACATGAGAAAGTGTTGGCGTCGAATGTTATGGGGGCCAACAACAACAGGGAGCAATGGTGTTTCCCCCTGTGCCGTCCGAGATTCTCATTGAAAAAAAGGAGAATGAGAATCAAGATATTGTCACCCTTCTGGAAAAGTGTGCTGATGTCGACAAAAGGGGGACGCAACTCCCAGAAGCGGAAAGGTGCTTCGTGGAATCTAATGAAGTGAAGAGGTGGCAAAGGTACATGGATGAAGTCAAGAAGTGGGATGACTCAAGACTTCCCTTGGCTGGAGGATGTATGAGGAAAACAGTGGCCGCAACCGTGTAACAAGGTCGAGTGTCAGGGGGACGACAAGATTGGTGTTGAGTTGTGCCAGAGGCGGGACAAGGTGAAAAAATTTAGAGGGTAGAGGTAACTGACCTGTGGGGTACTCTGAAGACATGGATGATGCCGGCAAGGGTAAATGATAAATAATGCTCCAACCAAGGGTGACATGGGTTGCGTGTGGCCAAAAGAGAGAAGGTAGCCAACGGTGACGACAAAGAATGTAATGACTGGAAATAAAGGTGTTTGTACAATAAATAATAAATAATAAATAATTTTGGGGAGAAATGTACAAATACAGAAACGGGTGCCCCAATGTGAAATGTGTGCCCCAAGGAGGGTAGAATTGTCATGGGAGACTGATGAAGGGTGGGGGCCCCATTGGCGAGTTTCTGTATGAGGTAGGTGAAATGAAGATAGGTTCGCAGATGGGCAAACTGATGGTGGATGAAATGGTGGGTTCATGATCCTGCGGAGGTGTAGGTAAAAAAGAACATAACCATAAAGCGATGATTTGGGAGTCCATATGGGAAGCTAGCAAAATGAGGAGAAGAAGTATGTGGTTGATTCGCAACATGATGTAAGACTACCAGGACTCCCATCCCTAAAGGGTAATGAACATCATGAGTGTCAAAAGTGCAAAAAGGTGCTATGAATGGGACAACTCATGTGGGTGAGGATGCTACCGGGTTGCAGTACCATAGATGCAAATGGAGGTTTGGGTATTGTAGAGCCAGGAATGAGGATCCTAAAGGTTAATATCAGAGGGTGTAACTGGAAATGTAAGTGCAATTCAGTGGGGTAGACTACATGCCAGTGCTGAATATATACCTAAAGGGATGATGTCGATGACCGATGAGCAAGTACCTGCACACATAACAACCAAATACCCAAAGTGAACAATATCTGAAGAGTATCAAAGGTATGAGCTTGTATTTGACAAATGTGACAATGCGTGTGCGTACCTGGCCATGATATGAAAAAAAGGTGCCCCGGGTGCTCTAGGTAAAAAGTGGCCCAGAGATAGTCATGATGTAGGTGGCAGGACGCTGATCCCGTGGCTGAAGACGGTTCGAAAAATGGACGTCGTGGGCTCCTGGAATGGTGAGTGGAAGTTTGGAAAAAACCCTATATATAGTTGTAGGGCCCACATTGCCACCTCATTTGTACCTGCTGCTACAGTGAGTTCCAGAGCATATCGAGAGGTGATTGAGCGATTTCGAGAGCACGAGGCATCCGTTTCCCGGCGTGCGAGTTTCAGGTTAGTGGTCTAAACATCCTGCATAGTTATAGGCTTCTAATTTTGGGGCAGGGTAGGTACGGGAGGTCGTACGGGAGTTTTAGGGGGTTTTTGGGTAGAGGGTGGGTCCCAATGCGCGGGTGACTCAGTGGAAGGCGTGCATGAGTGCGCGTCTGTACACTGTAAAACTGCGCATGAAAGAACGCCTGTGGGGTATACAGGCACGCTCAAGAGCGCGTCTGTGGGGATGACATGCACGCTCTAGCGCGTGCCTGTATGGTGAACATGCGCGCACACATGCGCGCCTGTACGGTGAACAGGCGCGCATGTGTGCGCGCCTGTGGGAGTAAAAACTGTGCCTCGGAGGCAAGGTTTCAAGGGAAAAAATTAGCTTATTTTGATGGCTGGGATGATCACCTAAGCTAATATAGGACTTTGGTTTGTGTGCAGGCGGTGATTTGTGAGCATGGATGTGCGATGGCGCGAGTGGGACTGGGAGCCATTGCGGGGGGAGGTGGTCGAGGCGAGGCCGGCAGTGTGGGCGTCTTTAGCAGCCAGTGGGTTGCTAAAGTTTTTTGAGTGCCCTCTGATACAGACCCAGGAGTATTTGCTCCAGTTTCTGATAGAGATGTGGAGCCCTGAGCAGCACTGCTTCCTCGTGTGAGGAGAGCATATCGCCTTCACTGTGGTGGAGGACATCTACTTTTTGACTGGGCTCCCCTTTCAGGGAACACTGTTGTCGACAGTGCCTGTGCTGCCGAGGGATACTGATCTAGTGGAGGTCGCTGAGCGATACTTCTCAGACGGGCACTATATGAATGGGTCATCAGTGCGCATCAGGGTGATAGATGTTCTGCTGCATCTTTGCATAGCAGCGATGATAGTGCGGGTGTACGGGACCCGAGTGCCCCACCGGATTAGCGGTGGCTAGCTGACATTGATGGAGAGGGTGGTGGTGGGCCGTGAGCGGTTCGCCTGGGGTCTGATGCTACACGCATAGATGATTGCGCAGCTAGACCGTTGTCGGTCTATAGGCAGGGGGGAGTTTGCTTTTGGCTCCATCCTGGTGGCCTTTTTCTTGGAGAGGGTGTCGGCGTTGCAGGCGAGGGTGGTGCTGGAGGTACCAGGGGTACGAGACATGCGCTTGAGGCGCTGGTCCGAGATTTTGGTTCGCCATGGTGGTGGCGAAGGGGGACATTACTTTACGGAGGAGGAAGCCCAGATATGGCGGCAGACGCCGCAGTTTATACTCCGGTTCCCTTATGCGGGGGTGGACTTCCGGGGGGACCCGGATATGATACTGCCTCCTGGGGAGGTTTTTGACCACAGAGGTATGTTGT
>SNQJ01S0077761.1:56446-81250 GCA_010110895.2 Picea sitchensis | reverse complement strand
CCCCACTTAAATGTTCAAGTACAAGATGATTCAAAATGAAAATGTCTCCTTGGTATATATAGGAGACTAGGAGGTATAATTACAACTAATGGCCTAAAGCCGACATAAATAAAATAAAATTACTAATTTAATATGCCCCAATTATGGGGTAATGAGCCAATATTAGGTCTTAACAGAAACATAAAAAAAAGGATGTAGTTTTTAATGACTAGGCAAAGCTAACTGATAGGCCACCTGTCCCACACACTTGAGAATGGTATAAGGACCATAAAATTTGGGCGTTAGCTTCTAAAAATGCTTGGCCTTGAGGGAATTTTTCTTGTAAGGTTGCAGTCAAAGAAAAACCTAATCCCCTTCTGCAAATTGACGTTCAGAGTGAACTTGATCTGCTTGTTGTTTCATGCGATTCTGTGCCATGACCAAATTCTCTTTGAGGGTATGGAGAATATCCGATCGAACTGTAAGTGTTTGGTCAACCACCTGGACCTTCAAGACACCAGGTAAGTATGAGAGAACTGGAGGTGGCTTATGTCCATATACTGCTTCAAAAGGAGTCATGCGTGTAGCTGTATGGTATGAAGTGTTGTACCACCATTCAGCTAGGGGTAACCATTGAACCCATTGATTTTGCTTTTCTGAGGAAAAACACCTCGAATGTTTCCAAACACTTGTTGACAACTTATCTTTGACCATTAGAGTGGGGATGATAAGTTGTGTTGAGATGCAATTGGGTTCCTTGTAGCTTGAATAGTTCTTGCCAAAAATTGCTTGTGAAAGTTAGGTCACGATCAGAAACAATAGAGTGCGGAATACCATGAAGCTTGAAGACCTGATCCATGAAACTTTGAGCCACCATGGATGTTGTAAACAAGTGTTGAAGAGTGCAGAAATGAGCATACTTGGAAAGGCGATCAACAACCACCATGATGATTGATTTATTTCCCAATTTGGGTAAGCCTGTAATAAAATCCATAGAGATATCCCTCCAAATAGCAGGTGGAATCAGAAGCGGTGGTAGTGTGCTCAGAGATTTGATTGTTTCTCCCTTATTGCGTTGACACACATCACATTCATCGACAAAATTACAAATTTCATGTTTCATACCATCCCAGAAAAAAGAACGTTTTACCCTGTCATAGGTTTTGGTGAACCCAGAGTGTCCCGTTGTGGGTGTAGCATGAAGCTTAGAAAGTACCGTGGATTTAAGCTTTGATTGTTTACTTAAATACAAACGGCCTTTGTATCAAATCTCATCATGGAGCCAAGAGTACCCTAGGGACACTGGATCATTGGACTACAATTGTTGGATCAGATGCAAACTTTTGGGATCTTGTAGCCATTCCTAGCGAACATCTTGGAGCCAATCTGGTACAGTGAAGGAAAGAGAAAAAAGGGATCCTTCATCTTCATATTTTTGGGAAAGTGCATCCCCAACCACATTGTCTTTTCCTTTCTTTTAAATGATCTCATAATCATATCCAAAGAGCTTATTCACCCATTTTTGTTTCTCCGGGGAGGAAATGCGTTGTTCCAGAAAATACTTGAGGCTTTGATGGTCTGTCTTAATTTGTAAGTGTTGCCCCAATAGATAAGGGCACCAAAGATCAACGACATGCAGAATAGCCAACATTTCCCTTTCATAGATTGATTTGCCCAGATTTATTTCAGATAGTTGCTTGCTGGTAAAGGGTAAAGGTTGACCCTCTTGCATAAGGACACCACCAATTCCTTTACCTAAGGCATCACATTCCAACAAAAAGGTCTTTGTGAAATCAGGAAGGGCCAGAACTGGAGTGGTGCACATGGCCATATTCAAGGTTTGAAAATATTGAGTAGTGACTAGAATCCAAGTGAAAGAGTTCTTTTTTATTAAAGCAGTGAGAGGTGCTGCAATCTTTCCATAATTCTTAACAAACTTGCGATAATAACTTGTTAAGACCAGAAATCCATGCAATCTTTTGAGAGTCTTTGGGTGAGGCAAGTCCTGCATAGCTTCAATATTTTTAGGATACACCCTGATGCCATCCTTTCCAACCACATGACCCAAGTACTCTACTTCTGAGGCACCAAAATCACATTTAGAATGTTTCAGGAAAAGGTTGTGCGGAGAGAGTAGATGGAGAAATCGATCCACATGAGAAAGATGGTATGTCCAGGTTTTTCTATATATGAGGATATCATCAAAGAAAACTAAGACAAAATGACATAGAAAAGGATGGAAGACATGATTCATGAGGATTTGGAAGGTGGAGGGGGCATTACACAAGCCAAAGGGAATGAACAAAAACTCATAGTGGACCTCATGAGTTATAAAGGAAGTCTTGGGAATGTCTGCCTCTTACATACGTATCTGGTGGTATCCTGAATGAAGATCAAGTTTAGTAAAGAATTGGGGGCCACTCAATGCATCCAGGAGGTCATCAACGATAGGAATGGGAAATTTGTCTTTAATGGTAAGTTTGTTGAGGGCACGAAATTCAGGACACATTGGCCAAGAACCTGCTTTCTTCAAGACCATGACCACAGGAGAAGAGTAGGGGCTCATATTAGGGCAGATAACGCCTGCATTAAGGAGTTACTGGACCATTTTATCAATTTCATTTTTGGGGCAAAAGGGGTGACGATACGGACGGATATTGGGAGGAAGGATTCTGGGTACAAGGGGAATGGAATGATCATGAACACCATCGGAAGGTGGGAGTCAGTGGGGAGTGTAAAATACCACTTGATGTTTAGAAAGGACGGCTTGGAGTTCTTGCGGCGTCGAGGGTGTCTCTATTTCTTGTATGGCATGGAGTTGGGCAATAACACCTTAATGACCCTTTTGAGAATCTTTTCCATGTGATGGGAACTAATGATCTCAGGTGAACCAAAGGTGATGCCTTGGAACTTATATTGGTGGCCCTCCTGGTCAAATTGCATGGTTAATTAATTAAAATCCATGAGAATGGGACCCAAAGTCATTAGTCAGTCTGCACCCAACACAATGTCACAACCGCCCATGTCGATAGAAACCATATGATATTTCAGGTGGTAGTCACCAATTTGGAGACGCACATTTTCACAACGCCCTCCACATTTCATGGAGCCACCATTGGAAATCATGATTTGGAAATTATTGACAACATAGATGTAGCAATGAGTTTCTTGGGAAATGTGGCGATGAATAAAATTATGGGTGCGTCCACTATCAACCATAATGATGACCTTCCAATGCTTGATGTAACTGATTAGCTTGAGGGTTTGGGGAGCGAAGAAGCCAGTGAGAGCATTGAGGGAAATGATCGGTTCTACTTCGGGAGGGTCTAAGGGAGGGGTTATGTCAGTGGATTCAGGTGATTCAAACACAAGGGGAGTTTCAACATCCTCTTCTGAAATATCCTCAGAGATGGCCATAAAAATCTTTTGTTCCTTACACTTGTGGCCCGGTAAATATTTGTCATCACAATTATAACAAAGGCCTTTGAGTTGGCGTTCATCCATTTCATCCCTAGTCAATTTTTGGATCTTTAGTGGAGCGAAGGTAGTAGTGGGATTTACTGGTTTAGGGAGAGGGATAAAGGAGGTTTTTCGGTTTTGAGAAGATACAACCTGTTGTGCTTATTTATCTCTTTTAGTATCCACGACCCAACTCTGAGGCTGAGACATGAAGACATGGGCCTGAATCTCGTCCTTGAGGCCACTGATAAAAAACTCTCGAAAAAAGGCATCAGACATGCCCTCTGTCTGAAAAGCCAGGCGCTCAAAGGTAGCTATAAATTCTTCCACTGTTCTTGATTGTTTCAAATTTTTCAAATGGCCCAAATGGTTGGTGTCAGTGTCAAAGCGTTCATAAATCTCTGCCACAAAGTGTGTCCAAGAAATATACCCTTGACGGGAAGTTTTTCTCTATTTCCACCATTGCCAACGTTCTTGATCTAGATGGAGAACACCATACCGGAGTTTGGCCAAGTCATCTGTAATGTCATATAAAGAGAAATAATGTTCCATTTGGTTTACCTAACTAGTGGGGTCTGAGCCATCAAATTTGGTCACATCCACTCGTGGAAGGCCTAGGTCACATTGAAAGTGATGATGCTGAAAGTTATGGGAATGAGAGGAATGTTCAAATTCAGTATGTGGAAGTGATTCGGAGGAAGGGTTATCTGTAGGGATATGCATCTTGGTGTAGAGTGTCAAAAAGAAAGATTCAAGATGGGTGTTCAAGTCTTGTTTGATTTCCTCCATTGAGGACTGCATGGTTGTATTGATGGTGGCAACATTGGCTCTGAGTTGTTTCATGTCTTGTTGGGTCTCGGTGAGACCAGATTGCAAGGTATTGAAGCGAGCTTCCAAGTCTTGGCTATGGGTATGGGTCATGAGGACAAGGGAACCAAAAAGGGGCAGGTGGGTTCAAAATGTTTGCCAAAAAATGATATGTATGAATGTGATAAGGGAGAAGAGATGAATCCAATGGAATAGGTCTCAAATAATGATGAAAAAATTTCCAGACTTTTTTTTTTTTTACACCGGCGGAGTTATACTCCGGTCTGAAGAATACTGCAGTGATGAAATGCCAAAATGCTTAACCAAAAAGAAATGTGTAGTTACTTGGCAACCCGAACACAGTTGTGCAGCAAAAGATCTTGTCTGTTTTAATTTGTTTATGTTTATGTCCCCAAGGGTTAGGTATTCAAGGGTTCTACAGACAAAAGTTTTCCTTGTGCTATAGCTCTCTGATATATGTGCGGGGTCCAACAGTAGTACTCGGCCCAATATCTCAGGGCACTAACTAAGGAGGATAGACCGTACCCTTAGCCATACTACCTGACTACCCAGGTACTATATATTATCTTCCCAAGTGTTGTTCTCAGAGACACTATAGCAGTCAGGTGACCGATCATTTTATCTAAAGAGGGCTTCAAGAAATCTAGGCCGATACGTACACATGTTTTGTTTGATGCGCTACCACTCGAAGGGGTACCAATAGGGGCTACAAGGGTGGCCAACAAATCTGCGTCTAAGAACCACTTTCATTTCCTACGTGTATGAATCCCTCAACCAAGGGTTTATGCGCATAATGATGGAACTTTGTGGCTTAAAGACATCGGAATACGTCTCTACCCTAGAAAAAAAAAATTACCCACAATTTCTGCCAAGGAAAGTGCTCTGATACCACTTGTAATATACCAGATATAAAAAGTATGCAGAACAGAAATAAAATGATAGAAATGGCAGAATAACAACAATATAACCAAAATAATCACCACAATAACACTGAAATGATATAAGAATAACAATAGAAATAACACTTTGATTCTGAGAGCAATGTTCACGAGCCTCTTCGAGGAGGAAACCTCCAGTCGAGCAGAGCTCTACTACAATAATCTCCAAGCTAGGGTTCTCATACCCTCAACTCCTATTTATACTAAATATGTCTATCAAAAGTAGTATCTAGAGGAAGATCCTTCTAGAAGAGGAATCTTCTATTAGGTCTTCTTACATTTGACTTATTCTATTTTATTGCAAGGCCTTATTAATATTGACCTTTATTACATCTGAATATATTGTTCTACCTGTATGCGAGTTAGGAACCTAACAGCGAGCCATGGATATAGATTTCATTGGATAAAGGGACAAGTGTGTGGTCATCTATCTGGATGACATTACAGTTTTCTCCAAGTCTGACAGAGAGTATTGCGATCATTTGAGAAGGGTGTTCCTGAAATGCAGAAAGTTTGGTCTCTCCTTTCAGTCGGGCATTGAGAGATGTTGAGGTAAAAGATGACATGATGGAAAAGAAGGCCTACGCTTTGGTTAAATATATCAAGGATTTCAGAGTCTATGTCGTGTAGTCAAAAATCACTACATATGTCCCTTCAACTGCTGTGAAGGAAATTCTCATTTAGACGGACATAGATGGAAGGAGGAACCGATGGATTGCCAAAATCCTCGAATTTTACCTGGAGATAAATCCCACCAAATTGATTAAAGGTCAAGGTTTAGCCAGATTGTTGGCCGAATCTAATTGCAAAGCCTTGGGGGTAAGCTTCATCAATGAATGCTCAAAAAATCAGCAGGTTGAACCATATGATGCAAATGCTAAGGCAGACCATCCATTAGCAGGATGCCCTTGGTACAAGGATGTCATATATTTTCTACAAGAGTTGTGGCCCCCTGATGGAATGTAAAGGAACAAGGAAAGAGATATAAAGCTCAAAGCCATTAAATATTTCCTTTTTGGTAAACATTTATATTGGAAAGACCCCCTGGGGGAACTTCTGAGATATTTAGACCCACACGAAGCACAAAGGATTATGTCGAACTTTCATGATAGTTTGTGTGGGGAGAATCACTTCTGGAAAATGACGGCTCATAATATTCTCAGGGTTGGTTATTTCTGGCCCACTATGTTCACTCATGTTTGCACAAAAGTCAAAGCCTATGCTAAATGTCAGAAATTCTTAGGAAAGCAGTAGCTAAAGCCCATGCCATTGAAACCTGTGATTTCTTCAGGGCCCTTCTAACAGTGGGGCCTAGACTTCATTGGGGAGATTCATCCTGCATCCAGCGGTCAACACAGATGGATCCTGATGGCCACATATTATTTTACCAAGTGGATAGAAGCTATCCCCACAAGGAGCGCATCCCATGAGGTAATCATCAGCTTCATGGAGGATATCATAGCAAGGTTTGGCTATCCGAGTAGAATTGTCATCGATAACACTAAATCTTTTAAAGTTGAACCATTGATCTAATTTTGTGAGCAGTTCAAAATTTCGATGATACACTCTACCCCCTATTATCCGCAAGGCAATGGATTAGCAAAGTCCTCTAACAAAAGACTCATCAAAATCATCAAAATAATATTAGAGGACAATAAGAAAGCATGGGATTCAAAGCTCAAATTTTCTTTGTGGATTGATAGAGTGACAACTAAACAGTCCTTGGGCATCTCTCCTTTCCATCTTGTATATGGGACTGAAGAAATTTTTCCCTCTCAGCTCACCTTGACAATAGCAAAGTTCTTCCTAGACTGCCAGGAAGAGCCCGATGATATGATCAAGAGGATTCATCAGTTGGTAGAAGTACAACAGATGAGGGAGTAAGTGATGGATAGAGCACATGACCGTCAGCGGAAAAATCAACCAAGCCTTTGAAAGGGAGAGAAAAAAAGAGAATTTTCGGCTGGGAGAGCTAGTGCTCAAATGGGATGCGCCAAGAAAAGATAAGGGAAAGCATGGTAAATTTGAGGCCCTTTGGATCGGACCCTTCAATATTTATGAGACATTTCCCAATAATACTTATAGGTTGCAGAATCTAGAGGGTGGTGAATGTTTTGCTGGCATTGTAAATGGGCACTTCTTGAAAAGGTTTTTTGTTTAAAAGTCGCAGTCAGCGTCCCACCATTGTAAATATCGTTCTTGTTTTATGTTTATTCTTGTTTTAAATAGAATACTCCACAACCCAAAGAAAGGCACTGGAGTTGCACGTTCTTGGCAGCTCGAAAGGAGCATGCCATCCCCCGTGGAGCCAAATGTTAGCGATTAAGCTTGTCATGTTTTGGTGGATGGTGATTTTGGCCTAGGTCTATGATTTTGCCTGTATTTTCCCCCCTTTTGTGCAGAACCGATCATAGATTTATCCTCCCGGTGTATATTTTCCTTTGTTTTTTTCTTTCATCCTTTGGTCGACTGGTTTTCCTTGTCAAATTTTGCCTGAGAGATATCGACCCCGAGATTTTTTGTTCCCCCTATGGCAGATTACTTCTCTTTTTTCCTCTTTTACCGAGTCTTTGTTTTTTCCCAAGTCCTAGTCGTGTCGTCCAAGTCTTCATTAGTGTAGGTCGCAACATAGAGAGAGGTCTTATATGGTATCAAGCGAGCACGGGAATCGGGATTTCAAATGCTGAGAGATTATGCATCAAGGATCGCGAAATCCCGATTCGTGAAGGGGAAGATCTAGGTCGTCCATTTGTGAGAAGTAAAGGGTTGTTGATTTGACTTTGGAGATTTTGGGAATCTAGAGTTTGGGATTCTCATCGCCAAGTGCACCCATAGCTCGAAACCCTGAAATGCGAAATCTCGATTTCGTGATTTCACTAATCGGAGGTTTCCAAGGAGCATCATCTCTTTCTCCCGAAACGTGAAATCGTGAAAGCTCCCAAAAATTGGGCCCACGGTCCTAGCACCCAGTCATAAAGGAAGAAGGTCCGAGAAATGGGGCTAGCACTCATCACATAGTCGACATTTCGTATCGTCAAGGGAATGATCATGGCCATCCATTTTGATTCGATTCTAATCGTCGATCTCAGCGACCATTTCGCGATTTCTGGCATCGCGATATTGAAGCCAAGATGGGGTGAAAACTCCCGAAATGAGAAACCTCGAAACATCATGTAGGAAAAGCATGAGTTCATGGCCCACAGTCACATGGGGTGGTTGAAAAGAGCCACACCAAATGGGTTGAGAGTGTATGTATTAACAATAGAGGAAGGCAACATGGTTTCAAGGTGCCAAGTTTAACTCAGCAAGTTAGGAGTGTCGCCTAAGAGCATTCACGGACATCTAGGCTCATCCCAATCCTAATAAGGGAAGTTAATGAAGCCGAAGAAGGTGGTTGAAACCTCCTTTCAACCATAAATATGAAGCATGGAAGCACCGGTCGTGGAGGCGGGTTGTCAGCCCAAGGTCACCTTGTCATGAAATTTTCCTGCAAAACCCATACTATCTTAGATTTGTGTCTGACAAAGGAAAGCCCGTGCAGTCTGACAGAAGGAGAAGAATCACAAAGCTTTGAATGCAGGGGTCCAATTGCATCCCTCAGGGATGTTAGCAATTCTGAGTATATATATACTCATGTTTTATATTTTGTAAGTGTCGATGGTTGAGCTAAGCTCCCGATTTGTAAAGTTTTAGCAAAGCCTCTGGTTCTCTGGTTATGATATGTATTTGAGACTTTTTTTTTAATGAAATTTAGTTTCCTTTCATCTTGGTGTAACTACTGCATTAAAACATTCGGGCATGGAGGATCCAGTCAAGGGTAGTTGTGTTTGTGTAATGGAGGTTTGACCATGGTGATGTTACAACTAGTTTTAACCAGTTTCTTGTGTTCTCTTTTTCCTCTAATGCTAAGAGATTAGGAATGGATGATCCTGTTGGATCATTGTGACTGTATTGTAATGTATGTTTGATTGCATTACTTTCATAGTGGTTTCATTTTCTTGAAATTCTAAATTCAAGAGGATCTTGTATTTCAAGATTTTCCTCCTTAGGCTACTAGAAGACCGGATATCCACAGCATACCATTTCATTCTCCTCAAATTATTCCCCCTACTCACCACCATACTGCAATTTACTGACTGAAGTTAGATCAAGACCTCACTTGCCTATGCCTGCCAACCCAGTTTTCTGATTTAGAATGATATAATCTTGAGAATGTGTCCATTAGACCACCCTTAAATTTATTCATTGTGACATACAAACTGATGGGTACTGGGCTTACCTCTACCGCAATCCAAAGGTGACTTCTAGTGTTAACACCCACCATTAAAGGTAGAAAGGTTGGGGGGATCCAAAAAGCGCTAAGAACCATTGATCTGGAAAGGGGGGAATGTCCGATGACGAATAGTGTGACGATTAAGCATTGTCATGTCAACCTTTTTACTTTAGTTTAAAACAATATGTGCATCATAAACCTTTAGCAAAATAATTTTCTTTCGAATCTTTAGAGCCAGGTATCAGTTTGAAGCACTAAACATGCCGTTGGAAAGCTTCTTCTGAACACTTTCCCATAAAAACACCTTCACATATGCTCTAAACCAAATTTACATGAAAAATCTCCTAGAGATCCAAACTATGTTTTGGTCATCATATTTACAAAACTAAATGACTGCTCGGATCAACAAAATTTTAGGCTATGACACCTAGTAATTCATAGGCTAACCTTTACCAGCAAACTTCCAAAATAAATAACTGCATAAACATATAACCTATAATTACAAGACCCCAACATTACCCATTTTGTTTGTTCAAGATAGATGATGGAGACAAATTGGAAGGTTATTGAAAAACAATATAGGAAAAATATGGCTTAGCTTCTCTTATATTGGTGCAATTAGATCGGCCTCAACTCTCTTATCATTTTTGTAAGCCTCTTCTCTTAACTGCTTGACTTCTTGTTGCTTTATACTATTGTTAACCAACCATGAGACTACCACTTCACCGGACCACCGAGGAAATAAACCATTTTTCATCGTCAACTGGGCCTCAGAAAATTTAATAATGCACCTTTAAATGTTTACTCCACTCCGGTTTAATAGACCAACAAGCATGCATAATCCTCCTTCAAATATCCTCAGTTGATCGTGAGTCTATTCTGGTTTAACCTACCATCATACATTTAGAATACTCATCTGATTAAAGTTATTTCAACTAGCCACCATCCCACTGGAATATAAAGCCACCAGGAACTTTTAAAGATGGTATTTTTTAGGGATTTAAGGTTGGTCCAGTTACCCTTTGTTTTCGGTCATTGATATATTATGATGATCAACGATCAGATCTTGTTCTTATGAAATCACCACATCTTAATGAATGTTATCCTATGGATTGATTGTAGACTAGTATTCAAACACATTAAACTTTCAACCAATATTACAAAATGAGACACATTCAACTTACATTCAACCTTGCATATTCCTTTGTTTGTACTGTGATTTCAACCTTCTGGATCAGTCATCGAACCCACAATTCATTAGGGTTGACTACTCACACACAATCTCCTTTAATCATCATGCTCAATTTCATTCACATAATCAAGATGCTCACCCACAACACATAAACATATAATATAGAGAGGCATTCACACACAGTTCTGAAATACAATATTTTATTAAAAGACTTTATACATGATTTCTATAAAGTCAGAAATCCTCCTACCTCTTTGTTGGCCTAATTACACGCATTTGTAACTTCTCTGTCCCTGGCCACCTCTTCTAATATGCATGCAGGATTAAATATTTACATACAATAATAAGAACTACCAAATCTTCTCAGATCCACAATCACCTCCATAAAATTTGTAACTAATTCCTAATATCCCTTCTAAACCTCAAAATATTCTAAAGGAGGATTCAATTACATTACATGACACATGACATTTCTTCCAAACTAACTCATCTTATCTAAAACCTTCTACAACCTATTTTCGCTCTTAGGGGAATACAATAATTTCATTAAGGAAGCCCACTCCCTTTGGTAAATTCCAAGGCCCACCTAGAGTTCAAGTCCAGGTTTCGATTGGAGAATATTCTCTTGCATTAGATTCCCAAGGTACAAAATTTTCATGGGCTCCTATCTGTTATCACTATAACAATTTTTAGATCAGGATCTAAAAATTTTGGAAATTTCGAGAAATGTTATACCACATTAGAGGCGTGATAGTTTAGGGGGGCGGGCTATATCCAACGACATATATACAAATATAGCAGAGGCGGGAAGGGAGTAGCTCAACGGACCTTCGATTTTGAAGAATCTCAGATCCACGGTTGAGTCCCACATTGGTCCGAAAAATAGCATGGAACTTAATTTCATGAGGGTGGACTGGGGAAAACCATTGTAGTTTTGATGGGGAACGTGTGGTGCTCTTACACATGCATCAAGGAGGATAGCGGATTTCCCAAAACCACCTTTCCCATGGCCCTGATGTCACATGGTTTAAAATGTCACATCAATAACTCGTGGGAAGGATGGCAGTTAGTCAAATCACCCCACATTACTGGTCCAGGTACTTTCCCAGATGCTGTATCAAAAGGACGTCGTCACATAACTAACTCGAAGCTCATCATTCGAAATGGATTGATGAAGCGAGGCACACCAATATACTATGTCTATAATTTGTGATTAAAATGCAAAGACTATCAATCTCAAATATGAATTGTTTTATCCTACTCTGGGAAATTGCCATTTTATGCATAAGAAAAACAAGCTTGACCTGTGTTGATTTCTTGAGTCCTGTAAATTCAAAGGGTGGAAAAATCACAATATCTGCAAAGTATTAAAGGTATGGATAACACTCATCAGACGATATCTTGCATGACTAGGTTCTCAACTAATGTGCCAAGTTTGTCAATAAGTAAGAAAGAAATATGGGTCTTGCAGATACTGGCAACTAAAATTCATACCGAACCTGCAACTGAGACATAGTCAAGGGTCAGATTAAACCCCATTATGAGGGATCCTGTCATAAATGAACATGCGGACAACACCTACAATCCAACTGCAAAGAGGAAAAGGAGAAAAAGGCGGATGACAAAGAACAAAACTGAGATGATAGAGAGCGTCGGAGAAAATCTTTCTTGGTTGAGTACCCTGGAGGAGGAAATCGCCAAGCTAAGGTAAATCCTCAGATAAATTTAGGTACATTTCAGAAAGTTTTGGACAGATGAAGCCTAAGAAAAGGGAGTCCTGATATGACAGACTTGTTACTAACAGTCCCTTTAAAATAGGATAATTGTTATTCCTTTTTGTAACTTGTCTCTATTTTAGAATTATGAGGAAGTCGGAACGTTTTAAATTCCACGAGAAAATCCTCTATATATGTTTGGTATCGAGGGTATAGAAAGGATGGAGAAAAGAGGAGCCTGCCCTCTGTGTAGGAAAACTTTGTAAATCTCTGGGGATGGAATGAATACATGAATGCAAAGGCATATTTTGGACTTTTTACGAAAAGATTCTAACTGGTGGTGTTATGAGTCTCCTTTTCTTTCATAGTGTGTGATTCCTATTATTTTGCATTTCATTTTTTCTTTCCTCTGTCTAAATTGAGAAATTAAAGGTCCAGAATTCATTATTCAATGCTCTTGGCTTGGCAATTTAGACTATGTTTATCTCTTCCAAACCATTTCAAAACTCATTACTATAATGCTCTGATATAGTTATGTGTTTCCTTTCTTCTAATACCACCTAAATTTTCAAGTATAAACTCAGAAGTCACTTCCTCATTTAGTATTTTGCTCTTGATAGTTTTCATGATTTGGTAATGCATCCTACATTCTTGACCCCATAGCCCAAAGGTCATCTTCAGTTCTTCAACAATTTTATTAAAAAACCCCAAAACAAACCAAATATAGCCACTTATTACCAAAGGAATACCCAGTGACATGAGAGAACCCTCTCTGAGTTGAGCAGGCTAGTGCCTCAGCTCTAAAGTTGGTTGAAACAGTTACCTCTTTCATTTGTTTATTCAGCTGGGAAAAATTTACAGAGTGCTAACATTCTGGCGTCGTTTCCGGTGATGAAATTGAAAACTTTTCCCTGGGAAGAACGACATGGTTGAGTTCTAAGGTCTAAGAGCAACAAACACTTAGGAACATATTGGTTGCATTCCTGCTTTGGAGACTCCACTGATAAAAGAATCCTGAATTTCCAAAAGGTGACTCCACTCTCAATACTTCAAGCGCAAGACAGAGACTTCACTGAAAGATGAGACCCCTTGACAGGGGCAAGGAAAAGCATCATGAAGGAAAACAGGTACTCAAAATGGGACCTCTTCCAAAGCATTTTACTTTTCATTTTAAGTTGTCTCTGCTCCTTCCTTGAACATGACAAACAAATTTTCCTTTACCTAGTGTATTTTAATGATGATTATGAAAGACTTGCAATTATATTTCCTCCTCTCTACGTTGCACATGCATACCCTCACCTTGTCGTTGGTTATGATAAAAAGTTTCCACCTGGGCCACGCAATGACAATGACCAAGTTGATGAAACCCATGAGACCCAGGCTAATGTTTCTTCCACAGTTCTTGGTCCAACATCCCCCAAGGCCCGACATAGATATATACCCTTAAAGCTACCCCAATCCCTTCATGATTTCCCTCCAAATTACTATGAGTATCTACCTTTGTTTTACAGAGAATCTGATATCATCTCGGCTGAAAAGCACATTCAAGGGTTTGATCATTTTATAGATTTATTTGAGATTGACCACGATGATGTGTGTATGCAATTTTTCTCTCAATCCTTGAAAGGAGACACCAAACACTGGTTTAAACATTTTCATCCAGAAACCATCAACTCGTGGGTCGAATTAAAGAAGGTATTTTTAAAGTTTTGGGGCAAGGAGAAATCCTTAGAGCTGCAACTTACTGAGTTTTATGCCTTGAAAAGACACAACAATGAAGCTATTTATGTATTCATTAGAAATTTTTCTAGCATCTATTATAATTTTTCCGAAGAAATTCAACCCTCTGAAGCTGTTGCCACGATCCATTATGAAACTACTCTTCATCTAGATTTTTCTTTCCTCCTGATGGAAAGAAGACCTAAGTCCTTACAACAAATGTTTAGTGATTCTCAGGACATTCAACACAACATCCAAGCATGTAAACAGATCCAGAATGAGGGGTTGAATTCTCAAGAACATGAAAGTAAATATGAACAGAAAATAGTTGATTGGAATCTTGATCATAGAATTGATGATATCATAGGTCCTCTCAAAGCTTCCAATGCTAATGATTTTGAAAAGAATTATATTCCACTTGTTGAAAGAAGAGGTGTTGATTTAGCTTCTGATCCATCCCATGATAAGCAGGGGGCTTATGGTTTTATGTATTCATTTGTAGACAGTCAAGAAGATGAATTTGCAAATCCGTTTGTTGAAGAACATGTTGACGTTCCAAGGTTGTTCTTGTTAGATGACATTGCATATGTTGTTGATTTACCTGTATATGATGAATATGATGATGATTGTGATAATGACTCCTTGGAACAACCAACTGCACGTTCTCTATCAGAAATGTTTTTTTTTTATCACTATAGTGAAATGATTCAACCTACATATCACAGTTGCAGAGGAAAGAGTATCAGATCAGCTGAAGGAGATTCTATGCCTTTATGTTTTGTTTCATTTAAGTTGTTGAAAGAGAACTCTAAAATCATCATTGAGGAAAATGAATCTGTGCTTATGCAAAACCACACTAAATCAATGGAACAGAATGACAAGATATCACAACACTCTTTTCATGTGCTTGAAGACCCTATTACTTGTGCTAAAATGCAACCATTTGTTGGGGATAAAATTGAAGATAGTTTCAAATCAGGTGGGACAACCCTACCATTATGTTTTGCTTCTTTCGAATTATTGAAGAAAAATATTTGTAGTATCTCAGGTCAGGAATCCTCCAGGCATGAGAGAAGTGGTGATGATAATTCTATGAACAATCACATAAAAGGTCATGTCATATTAGATTTGCAGTCTTGTTGGAAACCCTACATAATTTTCAACTTTTTAAAGCATCAAATAATAATTTATGTAGCTCCCTACCTAGGGTCATACGACTATTGTTCTTCATAAGCAGTTTTTGAAACTATGATTGTGATCTTTCATTTGTTCCTAGTGTTTTCGTTTTCATGCTTCGTTCATGACTGAAAGCATGAAAACGAAGCATCAAAACCTATGATTGGATTACCGCTTTATTTAAAGTTTATGAAAGGTAGATGGCTCCACAGTTTTTTTTAATAAAGATTTTGTTTCCTACTATCAAGCTCATCTTGTTTATTGACTCTTCAAATATGAAGTATGCTTATGGATTCTTATGTGATTCACCAAGGGTCCATTTAATTTAAACTTTCACATATTTTTGTGGCTTTTGGTCATGCGTATCCTTGTTACTACATTTTGATTTATAATTTTTTCCTCTCCTAAACTTTAGAAACCAAACCCACTTGTTGCACAATCATAAAAATTAATGAACTTGGTTGTGGCCTACACCCTGTGGGAGGTGGCAGCCCGACAGCGATGATCCCATCACCTCGAGATAAATCTCATTTTTTGCATGTACTCCTGGCATTCATTTCACATAACGCATTTCATTTGGTATTGAAGAACCTATGTTCATACGCGCTAGGGTATTAGTGAGTTTTGTTTCTGAAATGTCGTTCTGGTCTTCTCCTAGAAACCCTCCCTACTTACTGTGTTTTATTGTCTGCCTTTTGTATTCCCATGGCCCCGGTCATCAGGATTGAACCCAATGGCTCTCATACCTTGGTCCTGTGTGTTGATGCAAGGGAGGATCTCTTGGGTCAAGGCTGGCTTGTTTTTTATTGAGAAATTCCAGGGATTCAACTTGCGAACCTCTCAGGAATTTTCCCTTTCTTTTGACGGATGACGAGTCAAGGTAGGAGACATTCAGGTCAAGGTTACAGAGGATTTTTTAGGTCAAGCAATAGGTCTTCCTTTGACCGGGAAGAAGTGGTTCAAAAACACCAAGGTCAAGGAGGTTCCATGGAGCCTTTTCTTCACGTCTCAAAAAATCAATTGCTATGACAAAGGTATGCCCGTGTCCATGTCGAAAACCCGGTGTCATGGCTTGCTAGCAGTCTTGAAGCAATTCTTGATGTGTGAAGGCCATTTTGGTTTTTTTTTTCTATATCATATACGTTTGCTTATGAATTTCATTGGCTTTCAATTAAACATGCCCTATTACCTGTGGAGAAGCTTGTATAAAATGGCAAAGAGATATAAAAGACAACAATTGGATTCAAGCTTGTTTCACCGCGGCTTAATAAAGATATTGTTGGTACATCAATTAAAATTACAAAATCATGATTGGAACACCTTCCTAGCCCGAAATGGCTTCGTTAACTCTGATGTTGTAGAGGTTGAAAAACCCGTGATAGAGGAAGCCATAGTCCCTTCATCTACATAGGCATGTGTTACGGCCACCCTCAGTAAGCCTATAATCAACCCAAAAGTTGCTGAGCAAAGCCATGAAAAACACTCACGACCTAACACCTCTGCTAAGAAAGAAAACAGACCTATGGGCAAGCCATCTAAAGGTGATATCGATTTAGGTTTTAAAAATAAAAAGGCACGTAGGCTGATTTCAAGGAAACTACGAAATAAATCAAACACTCATGTGAGCTCAATCAAAATGATCGAGATCCATGAAAGATAAAACTCGGAGATCGAGAGATTCTTGGCCGAAGAAGACCCTCCTTCCTTCGAAGCAGATCCCGACCAGGCTTACAATTTCGTGGATAATTTGCCACCCTGCTTGAAACACAGTCAAGGATTTATGGGTATCAAGTTTGATAAAAAACCTAAAGGCAACAGTGAACACAGTCCGGCACACAACCGTGGGTATTCTCAAACGGTCGTCACAGGTTCACAATGTGAAACTTGTCTGTTCTGGATTGACAAGTATTACACAAACATACCCATTTTACAGTCACAGATCAAAACCCTTACCGATCTGGTCAACCCCCTGACAGATGAAAATCGTAGGCTCAAGTCCATTGTTCAGAGACAAGGAAAACACCCGAAAACAATAGGGAACATCATAGTAAAAAATGTCGAAAGTGTCATAGCAGTGATCAATTCTGAGATCATGTGAATCGATTTGATTTTCCAGTTAAAGGTAAAGATTTTTTTTGTCTTAAAATAGTGTTACGTTCTTGTTCATAGAATAAATTAGATTTTGTTGCTAAAATAAGACTAGCTACAGAATCAGCAGATTCTGTAGCCAGTCTATTCTTATTCGAAATTTGGAAAACATTAGTTAAATGTATATCTGAATTTCTTTATTTCATCTTTTTCTTTCAGGATATTTGGGATTTTATGGTGACTAAATGATCTGGAGCTTTTGTGAGCTTTTTTTTTTGTTTGTTTGTTAATTTGTGCGAGACCTGTTGGCTACGCGATTAACCTGTGGCTTGAGAAACCGCGACTCAGGGGCATCTTAGCCGTCAAAATCACCCAGGGATCGCACCCGGCCTCAGCCACACCAACCCTTAACATGGTTGGATTTTTTGTCCCCGCAGGTTTCGAACCGGTGACTTTAACAACACGGAGTGGCTTAACAACACACTCCATCATCGACTGTCCTACACCTCGGGGACGGAGCTTTTGTGATCTTATTAGCCATATCCATGGCTCATTTTTGTGTAAACAGGAACAAACTCTTTTTCGTTTTTAAAGATTTAGTGTGATCTGGGGTGGTTATATTCCCCCTATTTTTGTAATCAGTAGATGATTGTGGAGATTTAATATTATCTCATAAGATAAAACAATTAGCTTTTCTGAACCCTTTATAAACTCGTATTTTTGTAATCAAAACATCTACGCCTGGGGTTGAAGTATGGACAATTAATTCACAGACTTGAATGGAATAGAAATACATATTACAGCTTTAGCTTCTTGTGTATGAGGTCTTAGTTCAAGTTATGTTTATCTTAATATGATAATAGGTGTTGATAGCTTTTGTCTTCATGCTTTATTATGAGTTGGGATAATTTATTAATAAATGTTGTCCATATATGATGCTTCAAATATTATATAGGGTGATCATCTATTCAACTCAAATTATGAGATTTATCTTTAATTTTTTGTTGAATGTTTAAATGCAAAGTTCTTACAATAAGATTTATCTCACTGTAATTGCTTGTAAATCATAAGATCACCGCAACAATTTGTATTATACATTTTTTTATTGAAACTCAGTTTCCAGCACATTGTTTCTCATTTATTCGAAGCAATCTTAAGGTTCGTTGCAGGTTTACCTCTCAGACAAGGTGGCTGGATATTCTTTATTATACAAACGTTGGATGCATTAATAGGTTAGTTCTTTTCTTTTTTTGTCGTTTGTTTTTCTTCGAAACTCTAATATATGGTTTGGCTTTGACCATCCACATGCTCTTGTTTCATAGCATATTTTTCTATTTAATATTAGATTAATAAAGAAAAAACAAAAAATAGCTTATGTGCTTTCTTTATTTGCTTTCGTTAAAACAACCATCTTTACATAGATTTTCGTGAGTTTAGATTAAAACTCGCCATTTGTATATCATGCACATAAACAAGATAGACAGACCTGTCATGTAAATATTATCTATAATAGTTATATGTACATGTATATATATTGAGTGGTTATTTAATAGTTAGCTCTTTTATTTCTTTTATTTGTTTCTTCTAGGACTTTTAGATTGGCTAACGAAGCCATTAAACCTGTCATAACGAGTTATACCAAACATCTTGGGTTATTTAGACAACCCTAGACCAGACTCGTTCTTCCAATTGACGGACGATCATTTTCGTCCGTCAACAAATGGCGCTAGAAGGAGAGCCTGAACACGATTGATGGCACATGGAGGTCACAAGACTCCTCCCCCACACACCTGCTCCCCTATCGTAACAAGAAGTCATTCTGACGACAACGTTACTTCTCAAAAAACAACCACCTTAGACGAAAATCCACAGATTACCATTGACCCAGTAACACCAAACCCTCCAGGGTCAAACGTACAAGAAATTTTTCGTCAATCACTTCTAAGGACACACGATGCTTTGGCCCGTATCAGACAACCAAGTCGACCACTTAATCAACCACTAGATATCTCTGATATCAGAGAGAAACTCGAAGGAATTGGTCTTATCCTAAATCCTGTGGATCCAGATCACATCACCACTCATGTAGCCGTAGGATCTGGTATCCCACCATCACCACCACCTTCATCTCCCTCGTCTTCAAGAGAAGAGTCATCAGACAAAGGCAGTTCTTCATCTCATCCTTCGACACCACCCACACCCATGGAAAATCCAAACAATCCTGCCAGACCTTGGCTCGATCAAGATGTTGTGGACATACTTGGACCCCAGCATCCTTTGCCTAAACATCTGAAGAAATGGCTCCCTAAATTCGATCCAGATTCTAAGCAAATCGTTGAGGATCACATAAAAAAATTCATGCTAGCCATTAGACTCGAAAATCTAGAACACGAAGATGTAGTATGTAGACTTTTTCCGTACACATTCGAAGGCAATGCCTCTACATGATATTTTTCCCAACAATCCAACACCATTGTATCTTAGGATAGATTTGAATCTTGCTTCCTTGAGAAATTCAAAGACGACAAATCTCCTGAAGTCTTAGTCATGGAACTCTCCAATTTAAATATGAACCCCAAGGAAAAAATAAAAGAATTTAATCAAAGGTTTCTAACATTAAAGAATCGAATCCCAATTGATTCAATGCCTGCTAAAAATCTTATCGTCACATACTACACCAAAGCCCTACACCAAAACATAGAAATCTGGATAAAAAGGTCTAAGAAGACAACATTATTGGAAGCCTTTGAGGAGGCAAGCCAAAATGAGAAAGATATTCTAAGCCTAAAGGATAATATTTGTAATGAGGCAGAGATTACCCCATATTCCAAGAAGAAAATGGAAATTCTTCCTAGACCTCCCCAATCCAAAACTCAATCAGAGAGTTCATATCTGGAAAGATTACAAAAGGTAGTTCAAAAATTGTCAAATCAAGTCGTAGATTTAAGGAGATCAGCTGAAGAAGCCTCTTCAAGCAAAGGACCTTACAAACCCCCTTTTAGAAAACCTTTTCCCACAAATAGTCCCAACTTAAATTCGGAAGGCCTTAATCTAAAAAGCCTACACTATGCAATACAAACAATCCTTGAATCTCATGATAACTTAGTTCCCCCTGAAATTTCTGAAGATGTAGTTCAACAAGAAATAGTGGAAGAGGACGAATCCTCTCCCAACATCTTTGAGCATTTTTCGGATAGTATCTTTCAAGCCAATTTTAAAACGGTTCATCCTTACAATACCAGAAGCAAAACACAAAACAAACCCTCTTCTGAAATTGGAACTAATGCACCTCAAAAATAGTTTAAGCAGACTGAAACTAAACAGAATTCATCAACCCCAAGTTTAGAATACGATCTGATTGAAGACCTTAAGAAACTTAGAGCTAATATTTATGTTTCTGAATTGTTGAAATTTCCTTTTCTTCTGCAAAAGATGCTTCAGAACATTGCAGAAAACAGTAAAAACAACAATCTAAACAGCAAGAAAATTGTAGAAAATAGCCCTAAAACACCTCAAAAGGTCCCCATTAAAACCACACTAGAACCCTCGGATAAAGAGACCTTGCTGTAAAAAGTGTAAAAAATGTAGATAGAATAATTCCAGGGACTCCGACTAAAAACCAGCAAATTTTTGTTGTTAACACTTGTAGAAATGTCCCACCTTTTATGTTGACCTTTGAAATTTTCAATAGGAATGTACATAATTGTATGGTAGATTTTGGCGCAATCATCAAATGTAATGCCTTGGTCTGTCTGCCAAAAAATCAATGTTGAAGTCCAACCTTCAAGTCTGAAAATTATTCAGCTTGATCGGACCAGTATTAAGGTGATATGTGAATTAAAAAATGTCCTTATCAGATTATCCCCTAATCCTAAAGTTCACCAGATTATTGATATTATTGTCATGGACATCCCTGAAATATATGGCCTATTTTTAAGTAGGGATTGGTATGAACAGCTGCATGGTTACTTTGCAATAGACTGGTCTCATTTGTGGCTGCTAGAGAATGGTAAGCCTAACAGAATCAAGATCAATTGTGAGAGTTATCTTAAGCTTACCGTGACTGATTTAAATCACGCCAATGAACCATTTACTGTTTCTGCTAATTCACCCAAAATGCAGGGAATGAACACCTTTTTCGGTAACTTCATGGCAGAAAATTCTACCATTACTGACCCGGGACAACAAACAAAACTCATGACATGCACATAGTCGACAACTCTCCCTAATATGTCACATATGGCTGATGAGACTCACATATGGTCTCTCTACTTCGATGGATCCAAATCTAAAGAAGGAGTTGGTAACAAAACTTTGATCGCTTGTCGATTAGAATTTGAATGCACAAACAACACATCTGAATACGAGGCACTTCTGCAAGGACTCAGAAAGGCACTAGATTTGAAAATACAGAATTTAATGGTATTCGGTGATTCAGAAATTGTGGTCAGGAAGGTAAGGAATTCCATTCATTTCCTATCTCCACACCTGAAAAGTTATCAAGCTGAGGTATGGAATCTAATGCACAAATTCTCTGCATTTAACATTAATTTCATTCCAAGATTAAATAATTTTGAGGTTGACTTGTTGGCTAATGTTGCTTCCAAAAAATTTCCCACAGAAGGCCTTTCTCCGAACACGTTTTCCATTGAGTTGTTGCTCAGACCATTAGTCCCAGACAACATCACTAATTGGAGAGTGTTCGATGATGATCAACAGATCATCAGTTTCATGCACATGGAAGATACTTTCCAAGGTGCGGTTATCAATGAAGGCGCCCATGACGAAGACCTCCACAATTTTACAGTAATATCAGACCCAAGGTCTCAGGAAACGACATCAGATCTGGTAAATTCTATCCCAAAATCTGTGGTAAGATTAGAAAAGTTTTATGATTTGCATGATAAATTCAGAAAATCGGTAAATTGTAAAACCAATAGTTCTTCCTTGACCCATGAAAAAGTAAATCTAGGAACTAAAGATAATCCACAATACATCAATTTGGGAACAGGATGTTCTGAGAAAGAGAAATCATCCTTTGTTAAATTGTTTAAAGAATTTAAGGATGTATGTGCTTGGACGTATGATGATCTAAAAACATTCGATCCTAACATTATACAACACATCATCCCCATGAAACCCTTGACTCAACCTTTTCAACAGAAGTTAATAAAGATGCACCCAAAACTAGAACCAACGGTCAAGAAGGAACTAAACAAACTATTGAATGAAAATATCATCTTCCTGGTAAGGCATACACAGTGGGTTTATAACCTTGTCCCTGTGAGGAAGAAAAGTGGTGAAATTCGACTATGTGTCGATTTCTGAAACTTAAACCGAGCATCTGATAAAGACAGCTACCATGTTCCTCCGATGGAAAAAATTCTTCAGTAGGTATCCAGTTCTGAAATATTTTCGCTACTAGACAGTTTTTCAGGGTACAACCAAGTCCTCATGCCTCCTCCAGACCATCTGAAAACCACTTTCCATACTCCATGGGGAACCTATGCTTATAGAAAGATGCCCTTTGGGCTTATAAATGTCGGTGCCACTTTCTAGAGAGAAATGGATATCACTTTTCATGGTCTAATCAATCAATCTATAGTGGTCTATCTCGATGATGTCATGGTTTTATCCAAGAATAAGGGGGATCACTTAGCCCATCTGAGATCTATTTTACAACGATGTCGTAAGTATGGCATCTCTCTGAACCCAAAAAAATCTATCTTTGCAGTGGAACAAGGCAAGATGATCAGTTTCATAGTATTCAATGAAGGGATGATCATTGACCCTGAGAGGACTCAAGTCATTTTAAAACTCCCTCCCCCCTCTTCCAAAAAATCTATGCAATCCTTTCTAGGTCAGATAATTTTTTTCAAAAGGTTTGTTCCGAGTTTCTCGGAAATGGTGAGGCCTTTTCAAAACTTAATAAAAAAGGATGTGCAATACCATTGGGGACTTCAAGAAAATCAAGATTTTGACTCAATAAAAAAATCCATACTGGAGGCTCCATCCTTAATGAGCCCTGACTTTTCGCGAGACTTCACTCTTTACACGTTTGCCTCCAATCGATCTTATGCCGCTGTGCTAACCCAAAAGAATGTTGAAAACAATGAGGTTCCCATTGCCTTTATGAGCTCAGCCTTTAAGGGAGCAGAGCTTAATTATCCAAATGTAGATCAGCAAGCTTATGCTATTTTTAAAGAAGTAAAACATTTTCGATCGTATCTACTGAAATCTAGAACTAAATTCATTGTTCCTTACCCTTGCTGTCAGAAATTTATTAGTACAGAAAGAACTAGGTGAAAAACAGACAAACTAGGTGACATCCTTACAAGAGTATGACCTTGAGATCACCCCGGTGCAAATTGTTAGAGGCCAAGGTCTATGTAAATTAGTTGTTGATTCAGTTGAAGAACAGCGAAGTCAAACTGATATGTTAATTGAATATCAACAACAGCAAAGTCAAATATGTTGTGTACAAAATCCTACAAATCCTTGGTATGATGACATTAATTTTTATCTAATACACGGTTCAACTCCTCGTCACCTTGATCCAAAAAAGAGGAGAGCGTTGAGATTAAAGTCTGCACCTTACCAACTTGTGAATGGTGTATTATTTATCAAAAATTTTGATGAAATCATTATGCGTTGTCTAGCAAGAGATGAAGCAGAAAAAGTCTTATCTCAGTTGCATGCAGGAGAAGCTAGTGGGCATTTCGGTGGAGACACTACTGCCCACAAAGTATTAATGGCAGGGTATTATTGGCCCACACTTTTCAAAGATGCCCATACATTATGCTGCAAATGCGCAATATGTCAAAAGGATTTTGGACGAGTACAGAAGGCAGCATTCCTGTTGCAACATGTCTCGGTGGATTTCCCTTTTCAGCAATGGGGTCTCGACATCATTGGCCCAATAAACCCCACCTCCTCGCAGCAGCATAAATACATCATCACAGCGATAGATTATTTCACCAAATGGTTCGAGGCTACGCCATTAAAAGTGGTAAACACCAGTCAGGTAATATTTTTCCTTAATTCAAACATCATCACTCGATTCAGTATTCCTGAATGTCTAGTGTTTGATAATGCTTCTTATTTCTCATCCATAGATATGAGTGCCTTTGATTTAGAAAAAGGGATAAAGCTAAAATATTATGCCATCTATTACCCCCAAGGAAATGGTTTGGCAGAATCGACAAACAAAAACCTGATCAAGATTATCAAGAGAACAGACTTTGAAAACCACAAAACTGGAATAATGCACTATTCAATGCACTATGGGCTAATAGGGTAACTCTGAAAACTGTTGTTGGTAATTCCCCCTTTTTCTCATTTACGGAAGGGAAGCAATTATTTTTCCGCATGTTCTGCTTCCCTCTCTGCAACTATCACAGAAGGTTCAAGAAGAAGATTGTCCTCCTCTGGAAAGTT
>SNQJ01S0077761.1:25130-44870 GCA_010110895.2 Picea sitchensis | reverse complement strand
TTTGCAAACTCAAGAATTCATTGTATGGCTTGAAGTAGTCTCCCATGGAATGGTACAAGAAGTTTGATTCTTTCATAGTGAGCCAAAATTTTACAAGAAGTGAGTATGATCATTTTGTTTACTTTAAAAAGTTGGAAAATCGCATATTCTTTATGTTTGTGTTATATGTTGATGATATGCTTGTAGCAAGCAAAATCATGGTTGAAATCAACAAGTTAAAGGCTCAGTAGGATAGGACATTTGATATGAAGGATCTAGGAGTAAAAATAAATATTGGGCATGGAGATACATAGAGACGAGAAAAATGGTAAGTTGTGGTTATCACAACAAAAGTATGTGGAGAAAATACTTATAAGGTTCGAAATGAATAATGTGAAACTGGTAAAATCCCTTTGGCTTCTCATTTCAAGCTTTCTTCGGATTTATGTCCTAGTAATGATGATGGAAAGGAGTATATGTCTTGTTTATTGTAAGCTAATGCGGTAGGAAGTTTGATGTATGTGATGGTAAGTACTAGGCTAGATATTTCACAATTAATTGGTGTTGTCAGTAGATACATGGAAAATCCAAGTAAAGATCATTGGGCAGCAGTGAAATAGGTTCTTCGATATCTTACGGGCACAAGTAATTATTGTATCACCTATGATGGTTGCAGTGATTTAGTTTGTGGTTATGTTGATTCGAATTTTGTAGGTGACTTGGACAAAAGAGGATCCACTTCAGGATATGTCTTTACTCTTGCAGGAGGACCTGTTAGTTGGATGTCAAAGCTTCAAAACATTGTTCCTTTATCCACTACAGAGGCAGAATATATAGTTGCTTCACATGCTTGCAAGGAGGGAATTTGGTTAAAAGGTTTTTTGGGTGAGTTTGGAAGGATGCAGGACAAGGTGAAACTATTCTGCGATAGTCAAAGTGTTATTCATTTGGCTAAAAATCCAGCTTATCACCACAAGAGAAATCATATTCCTATTAAATACCATTTTGCAAGACAGGTTATTGATGAAGGTGGAGTGGCTCTGGAAAAGGTCCATACATGAGAAAATTGTGCAGACATGTTCACAAAACCAGTATTGTTAGAGAAGCTATGGTGGTTCTTGGCTTCTCTTCACTTGCAGGAAAGGTGATGAATGAATTTGGGCAAGATATAGATCAAGTAAATTGTTGTGAAGGTGGAGATTGTTGAAACATGCCAACTAATTTCCCATGGATTGGATTGGATATGGGAAGAGTTTTTGGCTCATATTATTCTACCTTTAGTTGAAACAAATTAGCTAAAAATAAAATATGGATAGGTGCTCATTAATGTGATCAGTTTTATGTAATTGTTTGAAAGATGTTATATATCTATGTAAGCTTGTAGATGCATGGTGTGTGGAAGAGCATGAGAAATGGTTGTAAGATTGTTTTTGGATTTTGTAATTCTCCCTTGAACAATAAGATAATTGATTACCATTGCCCTGTGGATGTTTCCCTTTTAAAGGCTTTACCACGTAAATCATTCTGTTGATTTCTGTAATTGTTGTTTTGTCTCTTGTTATTTTCCATTGAATTTTGTTGAATTTATGCTTCCACTTCCAAACATTAACTCAATATAAAGTGGTTGATATTATTTTTTGTTGTTGTTAAATTAATATAAAAGAGTTAATACTTCTTATAAATTGTTTAAAAAAATAATTTTAAATAAAAACAAAAACAAAACAAAAAAACTAAAAACTAATATTTTAATGTGTTTTTAATTTTATTATGTGTATTTTAAGTTTGTTTGATGTTTATTTTATTTTATTATTGTTATCTACACATATATAAAAGATGCACTCACGTTGGGAAATGATTGTTATCAACAACTATATAGATTTACTTAATGAAAAAGTATAACTAAACTTTTTTTTTAAGGATTCTTCATAGGTAGCTTCTCTTCGTGTAGGCATGATGATGATGATAATAGAAAAATGAAGGATATAGCGGAGGGAAGAAACACCAAGAAACCAATTGATTTTCTTTTAAAGAAAAGTCATTTACACCTGATTCACTCCCTTTTGATTCTCATTCGTCGATGTAACACCCCAGGTTTCGAACCCCCATTTTAAATAATGTATTGTTACAATGTTGAGAGGCCTGAGTGCCCAAACAATTATTAAAGGGCCAGTATGCCCCAGAAATGTAATTTTTTTTATCATTATTAATGATAAACACATCGATGGATGCTAGACAGACAAGGACTAGAGTTATAGGAGGCTATGATTCCACAAGAGAGGGAGCTTGAGGAACTAAGTGCTTATTCCTATTTTTTAATTACCCTTTTGTATAAGGGAGGCGATCGATTACGTGAGATTCTTAGAGAAGGCCAGGAGGTTCTTGTTTCCCGATGAGGTTACTAAAACCTGCCTTTGATCTGATGGGGGAGTTCAACTAATGAATTGTTTGTTGATTTCCCGTTCACTCACTCATTTTTTCCCTCACGCACTCCCATGCACACACTCCCAAGCACGCACTCCCATGCACCCGCTCACCCATTCATCGACCCATCCTCACCTGCATCTTGGCTTGGAAAAGGAAACGGAGTTGCTGAAGAATTAGCCATGGGATAGTTGGTTGTAGTGGTCGCTGGTGTGATCCAGCCGTGACCTAGGGCCTACATGTCTGAAATGCATTGGCATGTGCCCTGTTTTGCTCACAATTGCAAGTCCTGAGAGTCCCAAAATTGAGATTTTGGACCAGCTGTGTTGGAGGCCCTGAAAATAAAGGAGAAGGACTACTTGAGGGACTGCGTGGCAAAGAAGGGTGGAGGTCCAGTCTCTTGGGGCAGTACAGGCTGGGTAGAAGAGAGTTGGGTACTTGGATTGTTGTGGGTGTCGGGAAACCTATGAGAGCTTGAGAGCTGACTAGTTTGGGAGCCCAATTACACTATGGAACTGTCCTTATGGATTCATAGCCCTGGCTCGGGGGTGACACTGTTGTTGAGATTTGGATCAATGGTGTCTACGGTTGGGTGGAACGTCCTTGGTCTACAGCCAATCGGTGACATCTTTCATAAAGATAAGTGCTCTTTGTCATGATATTATTATCTATGTACGAATGTATTCCACTGTGTAATGTAATTATAATTTACATGTATATGAATGTATTTCCGTTGTGTATATTTGATTATCGTTTAACATAATCTTTAGATTATGCATGATTGCTAGATATTGTTGTGCATGTTGTTAAATCTGTTATCTTATGTATCCTTAATATATAAAGAAGGTATCAGCATGAGAAAGAAGTCTGAGGGTGGGCTTGCAGGTAGCGTCCCCGGCTTGTGGGTGGCTAGGGATGTTACAGATTGGTATCAGAGCTCCTGGTTGAAGCACCGGGACGGTATGGGTTGTGTCTGTTGGTGAGAGTCTCGTGGTCGAGATCGAAATCTGACCGTGAAATTGAAAATCTCAGGAGGAATGGCATTGTAGAAGCTACGCAGGAGACATAACGTCATAGATCTTTTGTAAGGGTTCGAAGGATTGTGACCGTCCTTTTGAATTTGGGAATGATCGTCACTGTAGGTTCAGGAGAGATCCGAGATGGTTGGATCGGAGGACAGGTGAACAAGGGTCATCCGATGAAAAGAAAGTAAGGGCTAAGGTTGCAACCATCAGATTCCATTGGAGAGAGAGATCAATGGCCAGTAGGCATTGCGGGGAACCGAGTTGCACGGGAGATAATTTTCCAAGGCAGTCTCGTAATACAAACCATGGCTTCGTCAAGGGGTTATGTGTCAGCGTCAAAAGAATTGAGGGTTAATCCAAACCGTCGATGCCCAACCCCGCAAATTGCACAGGCATGCAGTGATGTGACTTGTTAGTGCTCAAGTGGCGAACCTCCGAAGAGTCGAAATATCTTGGGAACTGTCGATTTGTAGGAGGACACACATCCATCGATCGCGTGCACCAAATAAAACGCTCTAGAAAAAATGAGCGAGGAGGGGGTTGAAGTTTGAGACTTCTGAAACCCGAAGACCCGAAAGGATCTCAATCGTTGATTTGTCAAGAGCCATGCGTCGCCAGATCCAGGACTTCGGATAAAAGCCAGTAGGGCCAGATAGATTTTGAAATTTGAGATCTCCAAAGTCCGAAGCCCCGAAGTAAAACGTAGTCATCAGATTGAGGAGGACGTGTGGAGAAGATCCATGAACTTCGGGTGAAGACCCGAAGTGAATCTTGGTCATTCGATCTAGGAGGAAACATGGCGACAGATTGGCTAGTTCGGGAGAATTGGAAGTGTGCTAGTTTGAAAACTCCCGAAACCCCGAAGCCTGAAGAGTCGAAGTGGTGGGGCACGATGATGTCACCTGGAGGTGATGTGAACCCTAGAATCCTTGAAGTGATGTGGCTTGTGGATGTCACCTAAGATGGCGTGGACACATGGGATGTGTGCCACGTGTTGGTAAGATTTGAGATTTTGAAATATTGAAAAGTTGATTAGAATGCGACACATGTCACCCACCTGATTGGGCCATGTGTCCACTTCTAGCATTTCGCTACGTGGCGATAGATCGTGCAATCTAGAAACTGGGAACTCCAGAAGGGAAAGATGTGACAGGTTGCATTGGGTCGAAAACTCCCAAAGGCACGAAGGCCTGAGTATATATCGATCGTCGATTCCAGAAGACATGTGTCGAAGGATCGTCGACTTCGGGTGGAAGCACTCCAAGATAAAGTGCAAGAGGGGAGTATGAAACTTCTGAGGCCCAAAGAGCCGAAGTGATTCATAGTCGTTGATATGTGGGAGGACACACGTCAAAAAATCATGAACTTTGGGTAAAATCGTTCCGGGAGGAGGCAAGCGAGGGAAGTTGAGACTTCCGAAGCACGGAGTCTCGAAGTGGATCTCAATCGTTGATCGTGAAAGAGGATGAGGATTGTTGATCTGGTCCTAGCTAAAAGTCTCGAAGTCTTGAAGCTCTAGACAAGTTCTTTTTTAGCTAAGAATAGGGTCATGGCCTTGGTCATATGCAGATTGAGAGCTGAGGAAAGGAGGGCTAAGGGAAGAACTAATTGTCCTCAAGACAGAAAAGTTCCAAGGAAGGATTTAACCATGGTTTCTAGTCATGGTCACCTGGGAGGTGGTTTGAAGGAAGCGCCTGCACAGGGTGAAACTCTGTGTCATCCAAGGATAAAAAGACACTGTTATTTTCGGAGAATGGGGATATGATCTCCATAAACAAAAATAAATAAAGAGAAATGTAGCATGGTTTGGAAATTTTGTCTATCATATGCATAATTCTAACAAAATGGTTGCTTGCACATCTTGCAGAATTAAGAGGCTTAAGTACCTCAGCTCAAGATGTGTATTGAGGAAATGGAAGAAGGCGAGGGAGACTCCAGTCATGAAAAGAAGGCCGAAAGCCAGAATACCATAGTTGGTAATGCAAAGACAGAGTCCAATGGATGTAAGGGAAAAGAAGAACAGGAAACGTTAATAGAAACGGTAAGAAATCTGAAGATGGAAGTGTAGAGCTACAAAGTAGACAACGAGAGNTGAGAGAGAAAAGTTGGATAAATGCTCGAGTGTTGCAGATCTTGAATCAGTTGGAGAGGCAAATGAAGAAGGGATCAAACTCAAGACAAGAGGAAGAAGGCAGGTGTCATGAAAGGAGAAATGATCATGGAAGAGCTAGTTATTCCAGAAGTGCTAGCAGAGCTCATGGACACCACTCACCTCCTTACTCAGAAAGAAATTTTTATGCAACGGATGATCCTGTAAGAAGTCCAAAGGTGTCTCCTGTCAGACACCAGAGAAGGAAACAAGAGGTAGATTGTTTGCAAGGAGAACTGAGGAAGCTCAAGCCACCTTCCTTTGAGGGTGAAAGAGAAAGGGAAGATGACTCTAAAGCGTGGTTGTTTGGTCTCAGGAGATATTTCCAGTTGCATAACTATTAATCCAACCTGGAAGCTGGGATTTCCACCTACCACTTACATGGAAAAGTAGAAATATGGTGGGACCAACTGAAGAAAGTGGAGCATGTTAATGAAAGTAGGATCACTTGGAAGTGGTTCAAGAATTATTTCCAGAAGGAGTACCTCTCAGAGCATTTCTATGACAAGAAAATGCAGGAGTTCTTTGAAATCAGGTTGGGAAGCATGACTATGGCAGAATATGAGAAGAAGTTCTTGGGATTCTTAAAGTATGTCAAGTTCATTGGTGATGAGAAACTGAAAATACGGAGATTTCTAAGTGGATTTCCAACCTTTTATAAGGAAAAGATCAAGTATGATGAACCCAAGACCTTGATTGAGGCCATCAGGAAGGCTAAATACCTGTATGAGAAAGGCCAGGGAAGAGAATCCCTGTAGAAATCTTGGAAGAAAAAGAAGAATGAGAATTCCAATCAGAGGACGAAAGGATTCAAACGTCCCTTCAATAGCAATGAGCCTAATAGAAATCAGCAAGATCAGTATGCTAAGGGAGATTTCAAGAAGGAAGATTCCTTGGGAAAGAGGGGAAGACCACCAATCCAATGTTGGGGATGCAAGGAAGATCACCTATACAAGGATTTCCCACACAGAAAGGACAGAGTGAAGACTATGCACAAAATCCAAGAGGCTACAACAGTTGGAGATATGGGAAGAATCTATGTAGCTTTAAATGATCGACAAGCAAAGTACCAATCCAATATGATCGAGGTGGAAGGTAAGATCACAAATCAGTATGTTGTTATTTTGATTAATTCGGGAGCAAGTCATTGATACATTGATCCTAAGATAGTGGATAGATTACATTTGGAGAAAAGTAAACTTGGAAAAGCAAGTTTGGTTCAGTTAACCACCGGAACCAAACGAAGAATCCATGATATGGTCAGAGGTTGTTCCATAAGTCTTAATGGCGTGAATACTAGTACTGATCTAAATATCATAACATTGGGGTCTTATGATGTTCTGATTGGGATGGATTGGTTGGACAAGCATCATGTTGTCCTAGATTGTCATAACAAGACATTTACATGTCTTGATGGAGATGGAAAACAGAGCACTGTGAAAGGAGTTCCAAGACCCATCTCTATAAGGGAGATTTCAGCCTTACAGCTGAAAAGATGTTTTAGAAAAGGATGTCAATTGTATGCAGCTCATGTGGAGGAGTCAGTTGATACAAAGGGGCCAAGACTTGAAGATTTCTCGGTGCTACAGGAATTTGAAGATGTATTCCAAGAAATACTCGGATTGCCACCAAGAAGGGAGATAGATTTCTCAATTGATTTAGTGCCAGGAGCTGCCTCGGTGTCAAAAACACCTTACAGAATGAGCACAGTGGAGTTAAAAGAATCACAAATGCAATTGAAGGAATTGTTGAAGAAAGGGTACATACGTCCAAGTGTTTCACCTTGGGGAGCGCTAGTACTTTTTGTCAAAAATAAGGATGGAACCTTGAGGCTGTGTATTGACTTACGACAAATGAACAAGTACACTATAAAGAACAAGTATCCTCTACCCCGAATTGATGACCTCTTTGACCAGCTAAGAGGAGCAAGGATATTTTCAAAGATTGACCTCAGGGCATGATACCATCGAGTAAGAATCAAGGAAGAAGGCATCCATAAGACAGCCTTTAGGACCAGGTATGGGCATTATGAATTTATAGTGGTGCCATTTGGACTAACCAATGCACCAGTTGTCTTCATGTGATTAATTAATGCCATATTCAGAAATTATTTGGACAAGTTTTTCATAGTATTCCTGGATGACATACGTATCTATTCTAAGTCTGAAGAGGAGCATGAACATCACTTAAGATTTGTATTGCATGTACTGAGAGAACATCAGTTGTATGCCAAGTTGAGTAAGCGTTTTTTCTATCAAAAGTAGATCCATTACTTGGGACACATTATTTCGAAGCAGGGCATAGAAATAGATCCAATGAAGATCGAAGCCATTAGAGGGTGGCCAACACCCAGAAATGTGTCAGACGTCAGATCTTTTATGGGATTAGCTGGCCACTGCAGAAGGTTCATAGTAGGGTTCTCTTAGGTTGCTCGTCCCATCACTTATTTGCAAAAGAAGGGAACTAAATTTGAATGGACACTCAAGTGTGAAAATAATTTTAACCTTTTGAAGGAATTACATACTAGTGTGCCTGTGTTAAAGATTGTTGACCCAAATGAAATTTTTGTGGTATGTACATATGCTTGTAAGGAAGGACTTGGGGGAGTCCTCACACAAAATGGACATGTCATTGGATGTGAGTCCAGAAAGCTTAAAGAACATGAGAGGAACTATGTCACGCATGACTTGGAACTTAATGCCATTGTTCACGCCTTGAGGATGTGGAGGCATTATCTCATGGGAAAGAAATTCGAATTAAGGACAGACCACATTGGTCTGAAGTATCTTTTTGAACAACCAATCTTGAATGCCACGCAAACAAGATGGTTGGAATTTTTAAGTGAATATGACTTCGACATCAAGCATATCAAGGGAAAGGAGAATAAATTTGTTGATGCACTTAGTAGGAGAGTGCATCTCATGCATGTTACTATTGTTAGTATGCATCAGTCAGACTTGAAGAGAAGAATTTTAGATGGTCTTGTTACAGATCAGCATTACCTACAGGAAAGGAAAACTTACAGCAAGGAAATGTACAACAGAAAATAAAGAAGTATGAGATAAAGGAAGATGGATTACTCATGCATAAGAATAGAATCTATGTTCCTAGTTTCGAAGAACTGAGGAATTTGGTACTGAAGGAAATGCATGATATTCCTTATGCTCGCCATCCAGGTTACCAGATAACAATTACAGCAGTAAGGAGCCATTTCTTTTGGCTAGGAATGAAGAAGGATGTAGTTGATTACATCGCTCGATTTATGGAATGTCAGAAGGTGAAGGCTGAGCATAGACATCCAGTGAGTTTGTTGCATCCATTGCAAATTCCAGAGAAGAAATGGAAAGTGGTCACCATGGATTTCATCACACGATTACCCAGAACGAATAAGAAACATGATTCAATCATGGTGGTGGTTGAAAAATTAACAAAGGCTTCTCATTTTGTGCCTGTGAAGACAACACATACAACGGCTAATATTGCAGAAATTTTCATGAAGGAAATTGCTAGGTTGCATGGGATACCTAGGAAAATTGTCTCGGACAGAGATACAAATTTTACCTCCAACTTCTGGAGGAGTTTGTTTAAAGGGTTTGGCACAAATTTAACTTTAGCACAACATATCATCCCCGAACAGATGGACAAACAAAGAGAGTCAATCGAATAATTGAAGACATGTTGAGAATGTATGTGATGGATAAGCCATCTAAGTGGGAAGATTACTTACACTTGGTTGAGTTTGCATATAACAATGGGTATCAAGATTCATTGAGAATGAGCCCATTTGAAGCCTTGTATGGTAGAAAATGCAATACTCCAGTAAGTTGGGACAACCCAACAGATAGAGTGGTACTTGGACCATAGTTGCTCAAGAACATGGAAGACCGGGGGTCAAGATTAAGCAGAATTTAAAGGCAGCTCAGGATAGACAAAAAGTTTATGCAGACAAGAACAGTACAGAGAATTGAAAGTAGGGGAGCATGTACTTTTGAAAGTGAAGCCCAAGAAAAGCTCTTTGAAATTGGGTAGTTGTACAAAGCTAACAGCTAAATTCTCTGGTCCATTTGAAATATTGGGCAGAATAGGGCAAGTTGCATACATGTTTGCATTGTCTGCTTCCATGAATGTGCATAATATATTTCATGTATCTTTACTAAAGAAATATGTACATGATCCTAACCATCTTATTGATTGGCATTTGATTCAGGTAGAGACAGAGGGAGACTTTCAAGTTCAGCCAGTGCGAGTATTGAACAGAAAAGTCAAAATGCTCCGGAATCGAGTTATAGAATTGGTAAAAGTTCAGTGGACCTGCTACGGTCCTAAAGATTCTACCTGGGATAATGAAGATGCCATGTGGGCAGAGTACCCACAGCTTTTTGAATAAATTTGAGATTTTAAACTCTATTTTGTATATGCACGGAGGACGGTGCCAAAATAAGGGGGAGGGGATGTAACACCACAGGTTTCGAACCCCCATTTTAAATAATGTATTATTACAATGTTGAGAGGCTTGAGTGCCCAAACAATTATTAAAGGACTAGTATGCCCCAGAAATGTAATTTTTTTATCATTATTAATGATAAACACATCGTTGGCTGCTAGGCGGACAAAGACTAGAGTTATAGGGGGCTATGATTCCACAAGAGAGGGAGCTTGAGGGACTAAGTGTTTATTCCTATTTTTTAATTACCCTTTTGTCTAAGGGAGGGGATCAGTTACGTGAGCTTGTTGGGGAAGGCCAGGAGGTTCGTGTTTCCCCACGAGGTTGCTTAAACCCACCTCTGGTCTAATGGGGGGGTTCAATTGATGACTTGGTTCACTGATTTCCCATTCACTTGCTCATTTTTTCCCTCACGCACTCCCAGGCATGCACTCCCATGCACCCCCTGACCCATTCATCGACCCGTCCTCACCTGCGTCTTGGATTGGCAAAGGAAACAGAGTTGATGAAGAATTAGCCATGGGATAGTTGGTTGTAGCGGTCGCTGGTGTGATCCAACCGTGACCTGGGGCCTGCATGTCTGAACTGCATTGGCCTATGCCCTGTTTTTCTCACAACTGCGAGTCCTGAGAGTCCCAGCATTGAGATTCTGGACCAGCTATGTTGGAGGCCCTGAAAATAAAGGAGAATGACTACCTGAGGGACTGCGTGGCAGAGAAGGGTGGAGGTACGGTCTCTTGGGGCGATACAAGATGGGTAGAAGAGAGTTGGGTATTTGGATTGTTGTGGGTGTCGGGAAACCTATGAGAGCTTGAGAGATGACTGGTTTGGGAACCCAATTATACTCTGGAACCGTCCTTGTGGATTCATAGCCCTGGATCGGGGGTGACACTGCTATTGAGATTTGGAACAGTGGTGTCTATGGTTGGGTGTAACATTCTTGGTCTGTAGCCAGTCGATGACATCTTTCATAAATATAAATGCTCTCTGTCATGATATTATTATCTGTGTATGAATATATTCCGATGTGTAATTTAATTATCATTTACATGTATATGATTGTATTTCCGTTGTATATATTTGATTATCATTTAACATAATCTTTAGATTATGCATGCTTGCTAGATATTGTTGTGCATGTCATTAAATCTGTTATCTTATGCATCCTTAATATATAAAGAAGGTATCAGCATGAGAAAGAAGTATGAGGGTGGGCTTGCAGGTAGCGTCCCCCGACCTGTGGGTGGTTGGGGATGTTACAGTCGGAACCATGTACCATTCATTTTTAAAAACAAGTAAAAACATTTGTATTGTTCACACAAAAACATTTAGCATAAGACTTTGTTCTAAAGAACCCCTATTGTTTTAAGAAAGTTCAACAATGACTTCAAAATAACTCTATCCCTCAACAAAACCATCCTATGGATGGGGCTTGCTTTTCAAGAGAAGTGCCAACAAGATCAATATGAAGATTTTGTATGGCAGGGATATAAGCACTTTGTTACTTAGTAGAAGGAATCTCATTTCCCACGAATATGACGATTATATTTGTAGTTGGAACATAAGGAGACATGTTTTTCTTCACCTAATCCTGCGCTGCAAGAAGTTTGTAACTTTGTAATCGATGTAGCAACAAGTTTGTAAGGATAAAATTGAGATCCAATAATGGCTTCCAAAGATTACATAAATATTCCCCAAACTCTCGAAGAACAAGTTTACCAACTCTTAGAAGAACATATACCTTCACTCTTATCTGCAAGATACAAACGATAATGACATCATTCTACCTCTATTATGTCTAAATATGGTCATCACGCTTGGTTTAGTCAATAATTATTACTATAGTTTCCCACCTGCTCCGTCAGATATTATGTGCCTCACTGTCCTACAATCAGAGAATCCTATTGTATTTGAATCTATCATTCAATAAAAGATATCAGTCCAGCTAACATTTACCTGTAGAGTTCTTACAACTTTACATGTTAAATTATTTAATGCCGATACTCCGTGTGAACAAAAACGCTTTCAATTTTATGGCCAATAAAGATTTAAATAAATAAATATTAATTTTATTATTTAATTTTAAAAATTCAAACTATTATATGAACATCATACAATGCAAAAACAATTTAAAGTCAACTCAAAACTCATTGCCGACTAATAATAACCAAAGTAATATATATATATATAAACAAAATGGCTACGAGTTAAAATGCCATCGCTCAGAATTAAGATGCTAAGAATATTTTCGTCATCAAAGTTTGATTAAATCAACTAATGTTTATGTTTAATATGATTAATAAAAAGTTAAATATATAAACGTTAGGAGTGACGACCTCTTACGTTCATAGTGGAAGGTTCTCGTTACATCAACTTATGGGACCTCCTTCACTATCATCGTGTGGGAAGACGAAATCTAAAGATATCGACAACGGCCTCATACCCTATCGACGTTCATCAGCCATCAATCAAATTAAGTGGCTGCACTATTTGATGATGGCTAATTATCTTTGATATCCATCGCTTGATTTAAAATTTGCATTGCTTTCACGACCCTTATTATTATACCTGCCGAAGGCCAGGTATATAGCGATGAGTTCGTGTTGACCTTCTATTAGTTTGAGCGTTGACCAAATAAATTTAACCATATTCCTAAGTTTCACTTTATCAAATTAAATAATTTATTTTTATATTATTTAAAAAAATATTTATCTATCAATTGATTGGTCGATCAATTGAATGTGTTATTGCAAAAGAGTGGGCAATGTTTATAAAGGTGACGGCTGTTCATAAATGAATACATAGTAAAAAAACATTCCTAACTAAAAAAATTTCATAAACGGCTGACAACGAACCTGACACCTGACAGCATCTTCTTGACACCCGTCAAAGTGTGCTTTCATATCCGCAGGTATGCCGATAGGCTGATCTAGTTTTGGACAAATCACAAACTCAAGGGGTAATGTAGAAAATCGCTTTGACTGATATGTTTGTCGCTGAAGTTCCATTCGCTAATGGATTTAGCAAAGGTGCCATGAACTTCTTTTCATGGTTGGCTTCTCGTGTTTATCTTCTTGGAATCTGAACAACAAAGCATTGCAAGTACTAAATTCTTACGTCCCCACTCTTTATTCCCACTTGATAAATCATCTTTCAATCACATTCACGCCGCTTACAATGTGCTTCAACATACATCTAGAAGCACAACTTACCGACTCTGCACGCTTTGAACGGATTTTCCCACTCAATCCTCAGCAGTGCTATTCATTGATCAAATCACGCTGGGTCAAAGTTTCTAGAGATCAGTGAGTTGTATGGTGTTAATTGACGGAAAAAACAGCGACTGAAATGTACTTAGAGGCGCTGGCCACGCGGTGGCCCACACCTGTCCCGCCGTCCCCACAAGGCACGTTACCCGAGGATTGCGGCGTGGCGTCCAAGGACGTAATCAGAATCTAGACCTGCGGCTGCGGATCTTTCTTCCTACAACTCAACCCTATCAAAACGATAGCATGCGGATGCCCGTTTGCCTCTATTTCCATGGCGGTGCCTTCATCATGGATTCTCCTGCCTGGCGCTGTTTTCACGCGCTCTGTATTAAAATGGTCACTACGGAAGGCGCAATTGTCGTTTCTGTCAATTATAGGCTTGCTCCCAAAATTAGAAACACAGATGACGACCATGGAAGAGATGGGGGTCCGTAGGGTCAATCCTCCGTCGACTTCTGGAGAGTGTTTCTAGTGGGCGATAGCGCGGGCGGAAATATCGTGCATCATGTCATTGTGAAGGGCATCGACTCGAATTCTCTGAAAATCAGAGGGGCGGTGATGGTGCAGCCTGGTGATGCTGTCGTGTTCCTTCGGTGGAGAGCAACGCACTCAGTCAGAGATCAAATCGCTGGAGGACTTGGAACGAACTGTTCGGAGTCGTATAATGGCTCCGCCTGAGGGGGCTGATAACGATTACCCTTTCAGCAATATATTAATAGATTAATGTATTAAGTTAACTTATTACTAGCACAGCCGCTAACTCATGACTGGTGGCAGACACTCGAAAGGCAGCTGGCTGTTAAACTTCTGTCGTTCAGGTATTAAATATTTATTAAGTTATAATATGAATAACTTAAATTAAGCACAAAGAAGTTCATCTGTCTCAACTGTTGATCAACTGTTGATAGATTAGGCACAAAGAAGTTCATCGAGTACACTTGTTTAAAAATTTGCACAATGGAAATCCCTACTGTCTTCTTTCTTGATCGAATATACGGCTCACAACTGTTGATAGATTAGATTACCTGATATGGCATGTGTTTCTCGGAAAATAAAATAAGGAAGAAGTAAATATTTTTCACATATAATCTATTAGAGTAGAGAAAAAAAAAAAAAGATTAAAGAAAGCATAAAAATTTAGAATTTACCATAAAGCTGTTACATCCATGGCTGACGACGGTGATGCGCAGTCGGGCATAACAGAAAGAAAAAGGAGAAGCGATCAGTCGTTCCGTTTTGTAAGTGGCATTGCATTTATCAAATTGAAAAGTTGACGTGCATATTCCATTGAAAACAGACAGTGATATAAGTGACTTCAGATTATAGAATGGGCGGACAGCTGAAACGCGGGGGTGGTAGAGAATGGGCGGACAACTGAAACGTGGGGGCGGTAGCGAATGGGCGGAGAGCTGAATCTGAATCGCACGGACAATTGAAACGCATAGATAGGTGGGGATGCCTTAATTTAAATGTTAACGTTTAATCCTGCATGAAATCATTTCAAGCATTAGCAATTAATATTTTTACATTAAATTTTTAATGTGATTAGGTAAATGTTAAAAAAGTAAAGATGTTATGGATGCCTTGATAAAATGCAAGAAAGTTATGAACAATAAATCTGATCCGTTGATTTTGGAAGGACGACTAAGAATATGCCATCTTCAATGCACCAGCCATCAGATTAGGGTTTAAGGTTAAAAAAGGTTAAAGATCATTAATTGTGCCCATTGTCAATAGGTATCATGCTGGTAACTAACCTGACTTCGCGGTGAAGCGTATCAGATGCCAGAAGCAGCGTGTCCCCAATAAAAGCGTGTTCGGCCCGCTACCTTAAGCGTTCTCGGCTTCCGCCGGATGCAGCGTTCGAGGGATTAGCGAGTACGTACCCGATACGATATGATGGTAAAGGGTTTTATATCCACGCGCACGATTGCGCAGTATAAAAATTTGACCTGTATCGAGTAGTTGAAAAGGCGTAAATTTTATCACGAAGCGGACATACATTAGCGTTAAGAACCATCCACGAAAATTTCCACGGCCAGTAATGTATTGTATGGTTGAATGCGGTCCAAGATTCACGAAAGCCGGTAAAAAATGTAAGCGGGCCAATTGCAGGAAAACCAGCGAGAAAAATGCAAGCGGCTCAATTGAGCATGAAGCGCCGGGGATAAGCGAGAAAATCCCGAGAGCGTGGTAATTTTAAAAAGTTTAATCATTTTAACGTGGCAATCATATAGTGGTGCGGTAATTTCTTAATATGATTAGGTAAAAAATGATTAAAAGAAGTAAAAGCGGAGTTAACGGAAGCATTGATAAATGCAAAGAAAGTTATGAGCGATAAATCGACCCATTAATTTTGGAGGGCGACTAAGAATATACGAGCATCTTCAATGCATAGCCATGATTAGGGTTTAAGGTTAAGATCATTAAATGTGCTCATTGTCAATAGGTATCTGAGTAATAAATTAAAATATATAAATATATAATGTGTTATTAATGTAAAATATAATTCATTAAAGAATATTAATGTATAATACTTTAATACATTAATGTATTAATATAGTAATACATTAATGTATTATATATTAATACATTAATCAGCCATTAATATAATATACATTAATGTATTATATAATACATTAATATATATAATATATAAATTAAAATATTAATTTACATTGTGTTTGTAAGATATGAAATGATTGATAGATTAATAATTCTAATACATCAATTAATGTACAAATATATAATGTATTTACATTAATGTAAATATAATTCATTAAAGGTATTAATGTATAATATATTAACTTAATACATGAATACACTAATATATAATACTTTAATACATTAATGTATTATATTTTTAATGTATTTACCCATTAATGTAATATATAATAAAATTGTGTAAATTAAAGTAATTTATTAGTGTCTAATGTAACATATGAAATGATTAATAGATTAATAATGTAGTACATTAAATGTATTAATATATTAATAATATATTTTGTGTATTATATATTAATACATTAATGTAATATATAATAAAATGTATAAATTAAAATTATTAATTTACATTGAGTGTTTAATGTAACATATCAGGAAATGATTGTTGATATTTTTAATGTAATGCATAAAAATACATGACTATAAATATATCACATGATATGTGCATTAATTAATTAATATATTATTAACTAATGCATTGTTAAAGAAATATATTTAAACATTAATAAAATAATATATTAATAATACATTATTAAAAGTAAAATACATCAATAAAATCTTAGTAAAGTATTAGCCCATTTATTGAAAATGAATTTGGTTGATTATGGTGGACAATGATCATAGTTTCTTATGGTCATGATTATGAATGATATTAATACATTAATGTATAATATAACATATTGAATTATTAATACATTGTTAATACATTAATAAACATTCTTAAAAAGTGTATATCAATAAATGCATTATTAAAGTATTATGCTTGAATATCCCATTATAAATATTAATATAATAATACCTTAATTGATAATGACTATGGTTTAGTATGGTTGACCATGAACATGATTAACTTTGGTAGACCTTGGATTTGATTTTAGGAAGGAAAGGTTGACTATGGTTGATCATGAACATCCCTTCATCATGGTTGATTGTGGTTCCACCATGACCATGGTTGAGTATGGTTGGCTAGGAGTTTATTGAGTTGAAAATGCTCATGGATGAACTTCGTTGACCATGTGTATCTCATTATGGTGGACCATCTCTTGATTATGTTAACCATTGTTTACTATGGCACTCGTGCGTGTGATTATGTTATTTTAGTCACGTTGGGCATGGGTATATTGTAATTACATAAATGTATAATATAACGTATAAAATAATGATTATATGTGTATAAAATTATGGAAATGTTGTCACGATGCGATATCCATATATGTTGGATCAAATTGCAGCAAACCCATATGTTTGTGACATTGTGACATTTACAATGTTTGGTAGATTGTGATGTTACTATGTTTGTCACATCATGACATCCTTTTTTTCTTCACATTACGATGAAAGGGATACACTCATCTCATTGCGACATCCATAAATGTTCGTCATGTTGCGACAATAGGGTGGTGTGGGACACATTGCGACATGTCTATGTTTGTTATATTGTGACGTTATTATCCACATTGTGAAGAAATGCCTTGTTTGTAACATTGCGACGTTCGTGTTACCGTCCCGTGCGGCCGTTACACCATGTCATTAACATTATGACATTATATTTTGTCGCGTTGCAGCGTTATATGTAGATCACATTGCAAAGCGTTATTATGTGTTCAATAGATTATGACATTTAGAAATGTTTGTCACGATGCGACGTTGGAATAAGTGCATCACATTTATTGATCAATTTCATGGTATTGTTTTTTTTGGATAGACTTATACAACTAATGTGTTAATACAAAAGGACACTCTAGGGGGAAAGTGCCTTTCATCTTCAATCCTTTCAATGACGTGAAAGATTCTTTCATTCCATGGTGTTTTTCTTTGTATATGTTAGTCACATTATGGCGTTATGTTTGGTAGGTTATAGCGTTAACTATGTTCAACATGTTGGCGTTGGAAATGTTTGTCATAATCTGGCGTTGGAATAATGTGCATCACATTAGAGATGTCGAAATGTTCGTCATATTGGGAAGATAGGATGATGTGCGACAAAGTCGCATTCGTTTATGTTAGTCACATTGTGATGTTACTATCCACATTACGAAAACATTCTGGTGTTCGTCGCATTATGACTTCAAATTATGTTCATCACATTGTAATGTTACTATATTCGTTAGATTGCAATGTTACACTATGTTTGTCATTGTGTGTCCTTACTATGTTCGACATAATGCAACATAGTAATGTTCTTCCGCGTTATAGCATTATGGTTTGTTAAATTAGGATTACAGCGTTGAGTGTTTTTTAATCTAAGTGTTTCATTTGTGAAAATATAGGAACTTTGAACTCATGTGATATATTACATAGAATGAACTTAGAATCATACTTGTTCTAGGACATTAATATCATATGATCTTAAACTATAAAATATATCCCTTCGAAATAAGAATATATAAAATTAGAGTATGCATTTGCATTTCGGTTTAGTGTATGGAATTGCAATTGAAACCATATGCATTTATGCATTTCAGTTTTTGGTGTCGCAAATTGCAATTGTGAGGAAAACACAAAGGAAGGGGTAAAAAACAATTATGATTTATAGTAGTAAACTATTTAACTTGAATCTATCTATGACTAATTGTGGTCAATATCACAGTATTGTTTTTCTTGGATAGATTTATACAACTAATGTGTTCATACAAGGGCACTCTAGGGGAAAGTGATTTTCATCTTAAACCCTTTGAGTGTCGTGAAAAATTCTTTAATGCCATGGTGTTTTTTTATTTTATAATTAAATTAAATTTTAATCAAAAATATTTTTTTTATAATGCAATATTTCATAAAGATATGAAAAATATTTATATCTTTTGACAAATTTAAAATATCTTAATGTCAACTAAAATATAAAATGTTGTCTACTTTTAATATAGTGTTATTAGACATTTGGTTTAGAAAATAAAATATTGTCTCCTTTCTTGATATAACAAATGTAGTCAAATAATTAATATTGATATTGTATTTTTTCTTGATATAATAAATGTAATCAAATAAATACATAATCTTTTTTCTTCATATAATAAATGTAATCAAATATTAATGTTTTTTTGTAATCAAATAATAAATGTAACTTATTTTCTTATATGGTAATGTGTTTTTCTCTATACAATAGATGCAATTAATATTGATATTGTCTTTTTTAATATAATGTAATAATATATTAGTAATTAATATCCATATTCTCTTTTTTATTTATTCATATAATAGATATAATTAAATAATTAAGATAATCTTAATTAATATAACCCTAACCCTAATAACTAATGTATTTTGATATAATAATATGTTTTTTTACATAATAAATGTAATCAAATATGAATGTTTTTTGTATTGAGTAATCAAATAATAAATGTAACTCCTTTTCTTATATAATAATGTGTTTTTTTTAAACAATAAATTTAATTAATATTGATATTGTATTTTTAATATAATGTAATAATATATTAGTAATTAATATCTATATATTTTTTATTTTTTTATTGATATAACAAATATAATCAAATAATTAAGATAATCTTAATAACTAATTAGTAGTTAATTAAGCCGAAAGGCGTACACCTATTGACAATGGGCAGATTTAATAGGGGTTTAGTGTTTAATAAGTTTTCTATGGACATGATTAAATATGGCTAGAATATTCTTAGTAGTCACACAAAATAAATGGCTCTGATTTCAATCATTAACTTCCTAGCTATTATAAAGACATCCGTTTATGTGTTTACTTTTTTACATTTACCT
>SNQJ01S0077761.1:8829-19216 GCA_010110895.2 Picea sitchensis | reverse complement strand
ACAATACTCGCCAACATACATAGCCATAATACATTTCCCTCATAAAAGAGGGTTGCCTTCTAGGGAAAAAAACCCTAACATAATCTCTATCGTTAGATCTGCGACCTTTTAATGAACGGTCCAGATTTACAATGAAATTACAATATACTTTTACAAGGCAATTTTTTCTTCGGGAGGTTCGCCCCCGAACCCCCGCTGGGGGCCCGCTTGCCCCCAGACCCCACAAAGGGAGTAACCCCCCTCTGCACTCCCCTGCGTGGAAGAGTGTACATACTTCTGGGGTGTAAATACTTCATGGGGTATAAACACGGCTGAAAGTAAAAGACCTCTAAATCAAGAAGATAATCAGGCTCCACAACCAACACACTTTAGAGGAACATAGCATCACAAGGTTCAACGTAGATTACAAGATTGATATATCAACGAAACCCTGTTGTGGATTCCTCCCTGTAATCAGTTCGAATAGAAAGACTCCAAAATCGTATGCTAATGTGGCTGATACATTTATTGGAGGCCAATTTTTCCAGTAGTTGTATCCAACGTGTACACATCATCGAATGATATCGCACACTGCCTCTATGGGTCGGTTCTCTTTGCTGTCATGTTACCCTGTATTGAGATATATACATTATTTTCAGTTTATTTACCATCACATTGATCATCGAGTTTTGGGCTGCAAAGATTTTGGAGATGAGAAGCTATTGTTGTCATCGATGAGGATATGGAGGAAGGGATTGCAGGAAATGGTGATCTTCAGAGGTAGATGGAGGAAGGGACAAGCCCGTCGGTCAACATATGGAAGGGAATGATGGTGGGAGTAATAGTGCAGAGTGGGAGTGAAATTTGACATTCTTGAGGGTGACGAGCATGCTTGAAAGTGATAAAGATTCTTGATCTGGGTGCGCAAAGACTGGTGGGATCTGCTAGGTCATGCGTTCAGGGCCAACTTGATGTCAAACAAACAACAATGAAGTGAACCATTATTGTTCTCCCATTGAAAAAACTCATGGAACCACCCGTCGACTCTGCATTCCTAGAAAACCATGAGAATCATAAAGCATAATCATAATAGTTGAACTTTCATGCAACTAATTATAATCACAATAGTTAAAATAACCTGGCAGTTTACTCTATCAGGCACTAAGAGGTCCAACTTACATTAAGGTATGCATTTACTTGATAAGATTTTATTTGAATAACACTACAAGGTTATTGAACATTTGGCTATGTTTTCCAACATAAATTTGACGTAGCCACTGTCGGGATCTCGAAACAGAGAAGTACATCCCCAACTTGGAGCCAAAAATGAGTGCCTCACCTAAAAGATTAGGTTCTTGAATGAAACCTTCTACAGTTTGTCCTATTTTATTTTGGCATGAATGTGTCTGGAAAAAATGAATAGTTGCATATTAGCAATTATTTTTGAAAAGATTACGATAAAATGTGCCATGAACTAAAAGTTAAATTCCACTTTTGATAGGGAAAACACTAGATTCAATGATTATTTAACGTTTCCAAGTTTAAGCTAGAACAAAGAATGGCTAAGAGCAAAAAATGAATGGCTTATCTTAAAATTTCTACCATGATTATCTGTACAAGAAATGCATAGTTTGCAACAATACGTTTCACTGTTAATTTGCTTGGGAAATGTTATGAAATATTGTTAAAAGTGTTGTACAATGCTATATGACATTTTGTTATGGGTTTTGAAAAAAATTGCATAAATATGTGTTTTCACTATTTTGAATAAGTCCATTGGGATAATGAATATCAAGTTGAAAATCAACAGAAATTAATGAGAAATTGACCTCATAACGTGGGGGAAAGAAATTCAAAGTGTGGAGGCAAGAAATTGAAAGATTTTGGTAAATGTTTTTATTCATATAAATGTTGTATGGCTTTGTGTTGTGAATTTAAAAAGAAATTGTATAAATACAATTTATGTGTGTCAACTATCTATAATAAGTCTAAAGAGTCAAGCGGTTGTATCTCAATTGGTTGGGGTGGGGAGGACAAATTGGGGTGGGGAGTTTTCTCCTCCCCACCTAGGTTCGAGTCTCGTCTATGTGACATGCTTCTTTCTATGAGCCAATATTCTTGAAATTCTTAACCCTCCTATGTTCTTCAGATTTCAGGGGGGATTATTGTGGACGTAGGGAGATTCACGTCGTGAACCACAAAGGAAAAAAAGTATAAAGGATAAAAAAACATAATAAGTGTAAAGTATCAAAAGACAAAATTGAACAACATGTCTTATACATCATGTGTTGAAGTGTAGTCTTATTTAATAGTTTATGCCATGAATGTTTCTTGGACAACTTAATATTTTTACTTAAATATGTTCTTAACATTTTATCTTTTTCTAAAATGTTACTATGAAATGTGACAAAATTGTATGGGAGAACTTAAAAAGTTTCTAAATGCATTTATACTTTTAAAAATGATGCAATATTAAACGACATTTTGTTATGTATTTTGAAAAGAAGTTGCATATTGTTTTCTATGTAAGTAGGGTAGTTCATTTTGTTATCTTTATTGTGTGTGTAAGTCATGAGATTTACAACTTAGAGAAGGGGAGAAAACAAAACCAGAAATATTATGATCTTCCAAGGTAGGAACAAATGTTTGAAGAGTTAAGCAAGGGACCTACCTACATAGATAAACTTATTAATTGATACTGACAGAACCAAACAATCGAACCTGAAAGTAAGTAGTTGGAAGGTATCACCTAGGGTTCTTTGTTCCTTGGTTGGAAGAAAAATAGGGCCATTACGCTCATGCACTGAAAGGATGGATGACATTGGTTGAAATATTCATTGGAATAATGTTGGTTAACTTTACTTTCGGGTGGAAATCCTAGAAAAAGTCTGCTAGGGAAAGTTTTACAAATAACTTTTAGTCGACAATTTACTATCCATTTATGATATTTAATTTGTTTTAGAGTGGAATTCTATTTTTAGTAGATTGAGTTATAACACAGTTAAATCAAAATACATTTTCTTAAAGTAGTTAAAATACAATAGAATGTTGTGAATAATACATAACATTTTGTTATGGATTTTGGAAAGAACATTGTATAGTTTTTTCCTATGTCAATTTTGTAAAGACTAATTCCATTTTGTCATCCTTTGTGCAATTATTTTGTGCAATTAAGGGTTGTAATTGCAAGATTTAGGAGACAAACGAGGAGAGAAAATAGATTCGAAAATATTACAGTTTCCCAAGGAAGGAAATACAAAAGTTGGAAGCACGATGGACAACTTTACATGCAAAGGTGGAAAGCCAAGAAAACATGTTTGTTAGGTAAGGTTTTACAATAACTTTTTGTAAATAATTTACTATACATTTAATTTGATAAATACTATAGTTATGTAGCTCTATTTTCTCTTAATTTAGCTTGTGCAATTTTAGGATATTGAGAAAATAGTCTTTTCCTATAAGGAGGGTTTCAGTGTAGTGCAATTATGGTTTTAAGTAGGTATAGTTATGTCTAATTTTGATATTCAAGTTAAACCAAAATAAAATTTATTTCAATTCTTCTCCATGTACAACTTGGCACTTTAGTCATACAAGTTTTTTTTAGCTATTCAAGGTGCACACACCCACTCCTTATGTGAACGATGCACGGGTGCATTTGTAGTGCACTTGGGATTTGCAAAAGTGAACCATAATTGTTTGATTTTATTTTAATTCTTCATATACAAATTGGTCCTTGTTTAGTTGTAAAAATTTGTATAAAGTATCCATAGTTCATAGAGTGGTTCCAGGTGGGATCGATGTCATTGTTCTTGTCCACGAACGTCCATTGCCTGTTTTTGTGATCGGTGGAGATCCATGCGACTACGTAGGCCTTTGTTTTGGAGAGCATGCCCATTTTCTTCAGATCGCGGGCCGAGATGAGGGTTACTTCCATGCTTCGTGCCTCCATCGCACCTTGATGAATTAAATACAAAGGAATAAAATGAATGAAGTTAAATACAAAGGAAGAAAACGAATGAATTTACAGACTGAAATTGGGGGAAGATTCCAAATGAATTTTGAGAGCAGTAGATTGAACAGTAGATTGGAATATTGATAGAAAAAATGAAGCATGTTGCTTATGTCTCACTACGAAAACAAGCATATGCATGTTTATCTTCTTTGTTGCATACCTTCTAGATTCTTCTATGTTGTACTCATACGTCTATACATGAACTATTTGACTTGGTCCATACTTCTATACATGATATGAAATAGTTTCAAATATTTACTACCAACTACCTATCAATCATACTTTGACCTAAACACGTTACAACAATTCATTTTTCTACTCATAATTAATATACCATTACAATATTACTCATGAAATAATATACTTAAAAAAAAAAACTATATTATTCTTTTCGGCGTTGCCTTTCCTCCGGTTCTGGGATATGATAGATTACCCTTTTTATAATTGATGTGATTTTTTAATTTATTAAATATATGAAGATTTGTGAATGATTATTATTTAATTTATATTAAATATATTATCATTTTATTTTTAATTTCATATAATATATTATAATGAGATAAACCTATGGTAACTTGATATAGATTAAAGTTGTAACCTCTTTAATATTAAATTGTAAAATACACCTTACCAAAATTATTGTTCGAGAAATTTTATTTAAGAACATTAACAGTATATATAAATTTTAAATTAGACATTCAAGAGCAAATTTTTTCATAAATTTTCTTTACATATATATATATATATAATTATTAAAAATAGTTTACTTAATTTATTAAATGTTTTTAAAAAATAATGTAAAATTGTTTATATAATATTATAACAAATATTCTCATAGTAAAATATAATATTTAAATTAGTTACTAATTGTATTGAAGCATGTTTGTTTAACTAATTATAGTGGTTGGGAGGAATGTTGTTACCCTTCTCACTTAGATTCAATCCCCACAAGTCTCATGTTGAACTCATAAGTAGTTATATTGTTGATTGACCTTATGTATTTTTTAATTTTTAATTTTCCATTTTATAACATTTAAAATCTATGACTTTTATCTCAACCAAATTTAAATGGTGTAATTCCTTTTTTTTAAACATAAAAGAAATGGTTTTGTGAAATATTTTTTATTATTTTAACAAGTTGTATAATGTTTTAATATATATAATCCCTTGGGGGGGGAAACTCAATTGACAAGTGCCGTGATATGAAGTGTTATGTTCGATGAGGTTACGAGCTCAAATCCCCTCGACTTACTCGTGCCCGTGGAAGGGGCATACGTATGACACATGGAGGTTATAGTAGTAGCGGTCAGAATCGACCCTGTGTCACACGAGTACGAGACCTCAATTGGCAAGTGTCGTGATATGAAGTGTTATGTTCGATGAGGTTCTAAATTCAAATCCCCCCAACTTACCCATGCCTATGGAAGGGGCATTTGTATGGCACCTGGAGGTTATAGTGGTAGCGGTCAGAATCGACCCCGTGTCACGCGAGTACGAGACCTCAATTGGCAAGTGTCGTGATATGAAGTGTTATGTTCGATGAGGTTCTAAGTTCAAATCCCCTCGACTTACCCATGCTTGCAGAAGGGGCATACATATGGCACTTGGAGGTTATAGTGGTAGTGGTTAGAATCGACCACGTGTCATGCGAGTACAAGACCGCCCAGTNTGTGTGTGTGTGTGTGTGTGTATCCCAAGGAAAAAATCAAAGTAATACAATTACATTTGTTTATGCCAAAGGTATTCCTTTTCTATGTCTGATTAGCAGCGAATGTCTGCTCATAGAAGGTGTTGTTCATATTTTGTACAAAAATTGGATCCCTTGGATCCATAAAGAGTCTGGAGGGTGTTTATAGCATCAAAATATACATCAAAAGACCAGTCATATATGGTTTGAAAAAAACTATGTTTCATTTTTCAGATCTGAACTGAATACATTTGATCTTCAAAACAATGAAGAGAAGAGAAGTAAATCAGTAAGAGAGAAATCCAAGTGTTGTGAAAATATTCATGGGATCCATTTGGGCCTTCTTCCTTGATTTTCCATCTTCCTTTGTCCAAGTCTAATCAATTTTTTAAGAGATGATCTACTTTTTTATTGCGATTCATGTAGACATGTGTAAATGAAATATGAGTGAATTTTTCATAGCACCTTTTTATTTCCTCCATAGGGACTTATCAGGTAGAGGCCATCACAAATGGAGGTGTTGTGAAAATGAAAGACCTTGCAAGAATTATCTTAGAGGACTAGTGGACGACAGTCGACTGAAGCTGCATCAAGACAATTGACCTACCAACCTGGGGTGAAAACATAGAGAAAATGTATGATTGTACATACTGTATATATTAGATGTTAGAAGAGAAAGACAAAAATCCATAAAAAGAAGAAAGGTAACAAAAAGATAGGAGAACATTAGAGGTTTTGATGTAATAGAATTGTTAGCATTAACAAGTCAATCACAGAAAAACCAGTGTTGAAAAAACTATGCGTTGAGAAATAATGGACAAGTACAAAAGTGGAGAATGCAAGAAAATGTGAAAAAGTGAAAACTGTCAGTGTAAAACAACTGTCATTTCATCGTCCCGCTATAAAGTCAAAAAAGGGGGGAAATGTGGTCATTTGAGTTTTTCTGCTAAGGAGAAGAACAAAGAGCGAGAGTTGAGCGCGAGAGAGTGACAAGTTATAACAGTAAGTGGAGATTTGTGGTCGGTAGTTCGAATTTTAGCAGGATGTCACCACCAAGAGTTGGAGCACCCAATAGAGTCAGGCGAAACACGAGAAGTAGTGCTCGGGTGACACAAACAGGGATGGAAGATATTCCCACAGTCGTAGATGTGGATGAGATTCACACGTCGGAGTATGAGCCTACTAATATGCATGTGGAGGAGGAACAAAAACTAGCATAGGAGGCCGGGTAGCTAGAAGAGTATGCAGAGAGGACAAAATCTGACACATACAGGGGAAAGGGCCACAACAGGGTGAACAGGCCATGGGTTTAACACAGCAGGGCCTAAAGCGAGAAGAAGAGCATGAAGCAGAGCACCAGGGAGCACCAGAGGTTGGGGTGTCATCCCTGCAAGGGAAGAATAAGGTGCAAGCTGAGAGAAGTGCGCAAGGAATATTGCGTACACAGGCAGAATTGCAAATCATAATGGCAAAGATCCCCGAGAGAGTGAAGGTCAAAGATGAGATGGTGGGAGGAGTAGATACCATCAAATACTCTGATCAGGATGTATCTGACACAGTTAAATTCCCAAATTTGGCGCCAAAACAATATTTGGAGAGCAGGGGAGAGGGCCCATCAAGCGCACCACTGTTGGAGCCTGCATAGTGGATCCTGGGACTATACAATACAAGAATAATGAATTTGTTAGATATACTGCACTCTGGGCGCGGTAAACACATCAATGAATGTGTGAAGAAACTCCTAGAAGGGGTGCATGGAAGAATTCTATGGATGGATAGGCCAATGCCTATCAATTTCGATTTGATCGTAGCAATCACAGGGCTACCCATGGATGGGGAGAAGCCATATTAGTACTTAAGGGACAAAAAAAAGCAAAATCCATCTCCGACGAAATAAAGGCAAAGTATGGCACAAAGAGACATAACAGGGGAATCAAGATCAATGACATTAACGATCCTGCAATGAAATTTTCGACAAGGTTGTTAGGTTGTAAGTTAATGCACAAGTAAAGAAAGGAGGAAGTACCAGTGGGAGTGGTAGCAGATGTAGCGCAATGCGCGAAGGGTAGCTCGATGAGCTGGGACCCTTACCTACTTAACTCATTCTTAGAGGATTTCAAGGACACACAAGATTGGGGCTTTGAGGTCCACTACTCGTGTTTACTCATCCTCGTTGCACTGGTAGGATGGAAAGAACCAACATACAATATGTTGTTGCAGAGGACAAGAAAGTGTGGCGCATCCCACTACACGTTGCTTCGAAGCACAATAGACCCAAAGACAAAGAAGATAAACAACGACGTATTTGATTTGTACTTGAAGGAGATTCATATTAGGTTAGCAGACACATGGAGGATTTCCCCATAAACTATCCAGGAGTTTGGATAGATAGAAAATTTCCAAGCATCGTGCCATAACATGTGGCTACATGTAAAGAGGGATCCAACCAAGGAGTGGTTATAGCTGAGTTACTGTGTGATGAAGCAAGACATCTAGATGGAGGTCAAGGAGTGTCCTGAGGAGTGGAAAGTGCCAATGATCCCAAAAACAATGCCAACAGTACAAAATCAGACGCAAGGTAGAACAATCCAGATATTTAATCCATGGATCTGATCATTGAGTCTGATTTTAAGCTCCTCTCTGGTATTGGGCGCATATTTCCTTTTCCAAATTTTTTCCCATAGTTCTATGGGATGCTTGAGCCAGTGCCACCAAAGTTTATCCCCCATTACTCAATTGAGTTTGCCAGGATCTTTGAGGCCCAACCCGCCCAAGGATTTGGGCTTGCAGATTTTGTCCCAACCCACCAATGCCCATTTCTTGTTTGGTTGATGGCCATGCCACAGGAAGCTACGCTAGAGGTTTCAGATGGCTCTGATGACAGACTGGGGAGATGATAAGGCGGTGAAGAGGTAAGCCGACAGGGCTTTGAGTACGGATTTTAGAAGAACCAGGCAAGCTAGAAGGTTAAGCAATCTGAAGGTCCAATTACTAAGCCTATTAGAGATGGAAAGTAGAAGGTTTGCCCAGGAAATGTTATGAGTGGTGGCTCCCGTGAGGGGAACACCCAAATAATTAGACGAAAGGGACCTCTTAGGGATACCCAGAAGTCGGGAGATATGGTTCTAGATTACCACTGCGGTATTGAAAGGTAGAGCTATGACTTGTCGAGGTTTAAGGAGGTGCCTAAAGCATCGACAAAGTCGGTGATGATGATGTTGAGCTTGTTAGCCTCTTGGGCCATTGGGGTATTCAACAAAAGAGTGTCATCGAAAAATTGACTGTGGAAGGGAGCTAGATGGAGGTTACAGAGTGGTAGACCTTTGAGAGAGCCATCCTCTACTGAGGCCTTCATGTAGCACCCAAGGCCTTCCGCCATTATGAAAAAAAGGAAGGGGGAGAGAGGATCCCCTTGCCGCATACCATGGGTGGGAGAAAAGGGTTAGGAGGGCACTCCATTGATGAGGATGGAGAAGAAAGATGAGGATGTGAGTTGCATGATCCAGGCTACCTAGAGGTTATCAAAGCCAAAGGCTTCAAGGAGGGAGCTCATGTATTTCCAGCTTATTCTATCAAAATCTTTAGAGAGGTCAAGCTTGATGAGCATACATAGGGTTCTCGTTGACTTCAGTGAGTGAATGAACTCATGTTCTAGGATGACACTGTCCATGATTTTCCTTCCCTCCACTTAGCCTGCTTGCTCTTTGGAGATGATGAATGGAAAGATCGGTTTGAGTCGTAGGGCGATGAATTTCGTGATGATTTTGTAGATTACATTATAGAGTGCTATTGGCCAAAATTGTTTAGGATGTGTGACCCTTTCTTCCTTTGAAATGAGAGTGAGGAAGGTGGCGTTGAAGGCCAAAAGAACTTGCCCTGAAGTTCTAGATTCCTCAACTACTTTCCAGACTTCTTCTTAGATCAGTGGCCAACAATAGTGGAAGAAGTTTGTTATGAAACGATCCGGCCCTGGGGCTTTGCCGAGGGGCATCTCTTTGACTGCTTGATCCACTTCCTCTTGAGTGATTGGCCTGGTTATTGCTTCATTTTTTTCTTGTGTATCTAGGGAGGGATTTGCCTTGTGGTTTTGAAAATAGTAGGCATTCTATCCTTTATGGGCTCCGTGAGAAGATCTTTATAGTATTTTGTCAATTCCTCTTCTATGCCTGTGTGATCCTGGATGGGGTTTCCCTAGTTTTCTTCTAGTTGAGTGATTATGTTTATGTATCTTCTGTGCACCATGGAACTATGGCATAACTTGGTGTTCTTTTCTCCTTCCTTGAGCCACTGCGCTCTGGATTTCTACCTCCAGAGTATTTCTTCTTGCTCATGTCGCTCTTTCAGTTCTGTTCAGAGCTACTCTTCCTCCTTTATCAAGGTTGTCATTCTTTCTCCTACAATAAATACCTTTTGTAGTGCTTCTGGTCGTTGCTCAATCTCCCGCTTCCTCTATAGAATATTTCCAAATACATTTTTATTCCATCTCTTTAGTTGTACTTCGATTTTTTTTAGTCTTTGCTGGAATTTATACATGCACGTGCCATGATCTATTTCTACTTGTTCCCACCAAGATTTGGAGAGGTTTTGAAAGTCTGTGTTGGTTGTGGAGCCTAATTATCTTCCTGAGTTAGAGGTCCTTGCTTTCAACCGTGTTTATACCCCATGAAGTATTTACACCCTAGAAGTATGTACACTCTTCCATGCGGGGG
>SNQJ01S0077760.1:0-46241 GCA_010110895.2 Picea sitchensis | reverse complement strand
TGTTCAAAGGAAGTCTATCAACCTGTGTCGGCCACTCCTCAAAAATATTGACTTTGCATGTCGACCATACCCTCAGTTTGTCTCAAAATCACATGATACTTTGGTCTTATCATGCACCCTGGCCTTCTGTAGTATCTTGTGTTTGACTGCAAGACATCTATTCACACTTTGGGATTTGTGTAGTATCTTGGATTACATTAGCCTTATTGGTGGTTTCCTCGCCTTTGTCAACAGTTTTCCATCATTGGCTGATATTCAGAGGGTCCTTTTCGTGTACCGCTTGCATTTGGCACACGCGAAAGATGCACAGGGTCGTTGGTTTGTGAACATGTTCTTAGTCCTATCTCCACCAAATCATGAAGCTCCTCCTTTGTTCCTCATGCTGACTGATGAGAGATGCCTCAATGCTCTCCTTTCAACGGGTCTCTTTCCATCGACTTCAGCTCATTTATTCTGGATATGGGACCTAGAGTTTTATGAGTACCTTGAGGCTTGCAGTTATTAGTGGCAGGCTCGCTCTCCACTGACAGATGGGAATACATCAATGTCTCTTAATCAATGGATTTCTCAAGTGTTCGACACTGACTCTTTTATTCACCCTTGTAGAGATGTACTCGATGCCTTGATACCTACTTTCATTATTGGTAGGTTGTCTCACGTTTGTTAACGGTATACCTCAATGACCGGTAATCAAATGATGTCTCATCGTGTTCGACCTCAACTCATTTATTCACATGATGTAGACTTTCACCCTTGGTGGATAGTGTAGAAGACTTGAAGACATCACTATGTGATCGCATCTTTCCTGAGTTGTTGCTTCCCCTTCATTGGACCAGTACCTATTTGACTTCAGTGATCATGGGAGATCAGATTGTACTCTGTGGTATACAGATATCTTCATATTGATTTTGAGACTAGTTTCACTGGGCCTTGTTTGTAACTATGACAGCTTTTGGAATGTCACCACATTTGTATTTGCCTATTCATGGCCATGAACAATTGTTTGGTATATTTTCCACATGGATCTACATTGTATTCTTGGTAGCCATGTATGCAAAGTTAGTACATAATGTAATGAGCAATTGAGTTCGTCCAACTGGTTCTCTGCCACTCCACTTCTAGGTTATTTATAATGTATTTTGGCCATCGCAGATACTCCTCTGATCTCACACATTAGGGGGCATATGTTATAGCAAGATTTGTCTCACCATTGCTATCTTTCACAGAGGGCCTTTTTCCATTTCCCTATGCAGACTTGTCATCCCTTTTTGATGAATCCAGAGCTAAAAATATACATTTTTCCACATATATTCTCCCTATCTGTTATACAATATGTGTATATGCTTGTTGCTCCACTACAACTCGCGTACATTGGAATTTTTGCCAAACAATACAAAAAAATGAGATAAGGTTACCATGTCACAACAGAAGATCTTTGATTCTTGGCCTTCCATAGACTGGAAATGTTCTGACTCGTCCCTTCAGTTGCATTCTAAAGGCTATAAGAGCACAATTTCGAGCTATGGAAAAGAAGAGAAAGCATTCAACTTTGAGAGTGAAGTTACTCTGGAGAAATTACTTCATATTGAGTCTGCATCCATTTGTCCCTCAAGTCTGAACACACTGTTCAGCCCCCAAGATCTTTCCTTATTGTTGAGAGGACCTCATTTCCTCTTTCCTATGAGCTTGCCTTTGGTGGAGGATTGACGTGGTGGAGACCCAATTGGAAGGAACTTGGTTTCTTGGTTCGAACCGTGCTGACACGGAAGTTTGTAATGTTTTCACTTTTGTTGATCAATTATTAACAGAAATACTCCTTTCCCGTCCTATTGGTATCTTGCAAATATATGATTATTATCCATGGGCATGTTTGTCATGTTTATTAATGGATTATGCTATTTGATGTGCTAACCCCTTTTATATTATCACTATATACTTGCTCTATTTGTTTGTAGAGAACTTCTTGTAGGTATAAAGCTTTGGGTCAAAGTGCTCAACAGTGGAACATCATCAAATGTTGGATCGAGGTAGGCCTCTTTCTTGTCTTTCATATTAGTTTGTATAGCATATGTTGGAATTGAGTTGATTTATGCAGTCATACCTGTCTATTGTGGTTTACCCTTGGCCATAGAGAGTTTCTCCCTCTGTTATAGAAAGATTTGCCTCACCATTGATATCTTGCACAGAGGGCCTTTTTCCATTTCCCTATGCAAAATTATCATCCCTTTTTGATGAATCCAGAGATAAAAATATACATTTTTCCACATATACACTCCCTAACTGCTATGCAAGATGTGTATACACTTGCTTCTCCAGTACATCTCACATATATCGGGATTTGTGCCAGAAAATACAAAATGAAGTTGGGTTTCCATGTCACGATAGGAGATATGTCATCCTTGGCCTTCCATATACTGGAAACATTCTGACTCGGCCCTTCAATTGCATTCTTAAGGCTATAAGAGCACAATTTCGAGCTATGGAAAAGAGGAGAAATCATTCAACTTTGGAAACACCCTGGGTCAGATAGGGGTTGGACAACACATAGCCTTTATGGAGGATTACCTCTCTGGGGGGATCTGACCGACTGGTTGTTAAGCCTACAAGGGCCCTTATAACTGATTTTGTTACCTCCAAACTTTAGCGGGGAGTCTCAGGTCCCTCTTGGATGAGACATACCTTCTTTAGCGAGGGAGGCCACTCAGCCACTTTAGCCCGTTTGCATGCATATTGGTCATTTGAATTTTTGGTATGCTCTTTGACTACTAGTTGGCCTTAGGATTCTATATTGAGTTTTCATTATCATGAACAATGGAGTTCCTTTTTCTCCTTCATTTACTGCTACCGCCCCCCGCCCCCCCATGGTGTCTACTCATTTCATGGGGATGGATCCATCTGCTTCACATTATGGTATGCAGAATTATGGTACTCAGTCAATGCCTTGGGTCTCTAATCATTTTTCTCATGGTATGCTCGATATGTCTTCGCACTTACCATCCTCTGTCTCGCCTCCTTATGCAAATACAAGTTTTGGGTCTAGGGGCATGATGCCTCCTTATTCTCATATCCTTCAAACACCTCTTACGATAGGAGGTTGGAATCTTCCTTCCTGCAAATAAACTATGTGAGAAGTAAGTGCCCAATTAAGCAATATTTCTACTTATTACACTCCGTCCACTTATCCTTCTTCCACTATGATAGTTCCTACGAACACTTTTCCCATGGTGGACCTTCGTCTGTCCTCCGATGTTTCATTTGGGGGGAGTTATTTTTATATTATGGGCAACCCCCCTCATAAAGTTCCTTCACCTGGGGGCAACATATATCCTCACATGAGTAACCCTGGTCATGTCACTTTCTCTTCGCAAGCGGCTTCCTCAGTGTCGATTCCCTTACAACCCTTTACGAATCAGTATGGATGAGGATACTATCCTACTGGACAAGGACAGGGTGTAAACCAGGATCCTTCCTTTCCTGCAATTCCTCAAAACCAATCTTTCCTTGGACCTTGCTCTCAAATGTCGCAATTCACTACCACCACAAGTCCAGTCACTGCGTTTCATACTGGCATTATATCACTAACCTCTGCCAGTCACGTTGGAGATTAGTCGATGACCTTTGCAAGTCATGTTGAATACCTACAACCAGTTGTTGCAAGTCATGCTGGGGGCACAAGTCCAGTCATTGCGTGCCATACTAGCATTATACCACCAACCTCTACTAGTCATGTTGGAGATTGGTCAACAACCTCTACAAGTCATGTTGAAGACCTGCAACCAGCCAGTGCAAGTCATGCTAGGGGCACATGTCTGGTCACTACTAGTCACACTGCACATTCATCGCCAACCTCTTCTAGTCATGTTGGGGATTCATCACCAACCTCTGCTAGTCATGTTGGGGATTCATCACCAACCTCTGCAAGTCATTTTGGATATTCGCTACTAGCCTCTGCAAGTCATGCTGGGAGCATGTCACTAGCCACTACAAGTCATGCTAGGGGAATTCATATGATTGAGAAGCCTAGACATCTCAGATGTAAGCCTAGATTTATTTACAGGACTTGTGAAGGAAGTCACCTTACTCATTTGTGTCCTGTTACTGCTGAGATACCAGAAGCGGGGGGCTCACCTAAGGGCCCTTTGGGTTCTATGACATCTATGGTTTCACAACACTATGTTTCTTCTTTGGTTGATACAACAGTCATGCCGATGCAATCTTCGGTTGACACCCCTTTTCCTTTAGGGGTTGATGCATCATTTGAACTTGTTGTCTCACATCCCATTCAACTTGTGGTCGTGTCGATGCAATCTTCAACCAAAACCTCTTCTATGTTAGGGGGTGATGCATCTCTTGAACTTTTTGTCTTGCATATTGTTCAACCAACAGTCGTGTCGATGAAATCTTCGACCGACAACACTCATTTTTTGGGCGGGTGATGCACCTCTTGACCTTATTGTCTCACATCCTATTCAACCAATGGTTGATGAAGTGGTCGTATCGATGCAATCCTTGATCAACCCCACTCTTCTCTTGGAGATTGACAAGTCTAAGGAAGTGGTCGCGCCAATGCAATTGTTGCTCGATCCTATGGTTCTGGTTCTATACCTTCTATGCCATGTCCTTAGCATTTCTAGTACTTCACATTCTGAAGAAGAGAGAGTTTTATTCTTCCCGAGTTCTCTCCCTCCAAGTCTTGATGAGGTTCCCTTTGATTGGAATGGTCTTGTGGGGTATCCAATGCCTCCGCCTATGTATTTTCTAGGAAGAGACATTATCCGATATATTACGGAGACGATAACCTCCATTAGCACTTTGTCCTCCTCGAATTGGAGATATTTGGGTCTTCCCAAGCTTGTGTAGGTTCTTCACAGAAGTCCAACACGAGAGCCTTGGCTTCCCCCGTGAATTGCCACCTAGCATCTCCCTAACGAGTCTAAGTTAAGCTCTTTTTCGACTCGTCTAAAAAGAGAAAATATTTCCAAGTGATTTGTCCCTTTAACACTCGTTAAAATTGGATTTGAAAGATCATGAGTCCTAGTTAAGCTCTTTTCTAACTCGCTATCAAAAATAGAAAAGATTGCCGACTGAACTTGTCTTTTTCACACTCATAAACTGGATTCGAAAAGACATCTATTTGGCACAAAATTACCCCCTTTTCACACCAAGTACACTAAAAGACATAAAAAAGGACATTTTTGGTGTTAAGTTATGATTACATCTCATGCCCTAGCCTACGATGATGAATAGCTGGCGGTTCTTGCTTTGGATTATAAACCATTTCGCGGTTGCATCATCCTCAACCATGCAGAGCCTTGTTTTATCCTTTGCAATTTGACACCTATACCCTAGAGGGAACATCACCCAGAGTGTCCATCTCGCATGCATTTCCTTGCATTGAGCATGGGTATGTTCCTTGCTAGAATAGTTTTGCTTACTTGTGACACCCGTTCCCACTTTTGTGTCATAGCATTCATTTGACTATAAAAAAAAAAAGATGGGTGGGAAAAAAAATATTATCTCATATCAGCAACAGTCGTGTCACCTTTGAGCAGAGAACAAGCATGTTATTCTCGCGTATCATAATTTTGGGTTTAGCATGGCCTTAGGAAGCCAATCTTGCTCTGATTTTCTCTGACTAGTTACTCTTCCAGACCCTATAGAGAACATTATGGATGTCTCATATAATTGTCACATCAGTGAGTCCATGCTTCAGTCCACCATATGTCTCATGCTGCGGTTCAAAGGAATTCTATCAACACATTAACCGACCCTCCTCAAAATCTTGACTTTGCGTAATCATCATACCCTCAGTTTTTTTCTTAGAATCACATGATACTTTTGTCTTATCATGCCGCAGCCCTACTTTTATCAATTGTAGGTCTTGAATTAATAGTAACCCATTTCATCGGTATTGGTATTTGATTGGGTGGTTTCCCTTGTCTTCGATGGCAAGACATCTATTCACTTTAGGATTTGTTGAGTGTCTTGGATGTCATTAACCTTATTAATGGTTTCCTCGCCTTTGTGGTTTCATCATTGGTACGCTATTCAAAGGGAGTCTTTAGGTGTCTTGCATGCATTTGGCATGTGCAAAGATACATAGGGTTGTTGGTTCATGAACATGTTCTTACTCGGATCTCCACCAAATCAGCCAGAAGCTCACGCTTTGTTCCTCGTCTTTGAATGATGAGAGATGTGTTAATTATCTCCTTTCAATGAGTCTCTTTCCATTGACTTGACTCATTTATTCTGGATCTGAGACCTAGAGTTTTATGAGTTCATGAGGCTTGCGATCATTAGTGGCAGGCTCTCTCACCATTGTGAGCATAGAGATATCAATGTCTCGATCAATGGATCTCTCAAGTGTTGACACCAACTCCTTTATTCAAATTTGTAAAGATGTACTCAGTGCATTGATACCTACTTTCATCATCATTAGGTTCGATGCCGGCGTTTGTTAATGGTATACCTTAATGACCCGGTAATCAAGCGATGTCTCATCGATGTTCGACCCTCAACTCATTTATTCACATGATGTGGAGTTGCACCAATTGGTGGATAGTGTAGAAGACTTAAAGACACCACTATGTGGCCACATGACTTTCCTGAGTTGTTTCTTACATTTCATTGGACCAATACCTAAATGACTATAGTGATCATGGAATATCAGATTCTACTCCACTGGTATCTGAGATATCTTGATTATTTTGAGACTGGTTTCAACTGGGCCTTGTTCATGACTATGACAACTCTTGGCATGTAACCGCATTTATATTTGTTTATTCATGGCCATGAAATGTAACCGCATTTATATTTGTTTATTCATGGCCATGAACACTTGTTTGGTATATTTTCCACATGGATCTGCATTGTATTCTTGGAAGCCATGTATGCAAAATCAATACATAATGTAATGAGCAATTGAGTTTGTCCAGCTGGTTCTCTACCACTCCACTTCTGGGTTATTTATAATGTATTTCAGCCATTGCAGATACTACTCTGATCTCACACATTAGGGGGCATCTGTTATACAAATATTTGCCTCACCATTTCTATCTTGCACAGAGGGCTTTTTTCCATTTCCCTATGCATACTTATCATCCCTTTTTGATGAATCCAGAGCTAAAAATATACATTTTTCCACATATACGCTCCCTAACTGCTATGCAAGATGTGTATATGCTTGTTGCTCCACTATAGCTCATGTATATCTAGATTTGTGCAATGAAATACAAAATGAAGTTGGGTTTCCATGTCACAATAGGAGATCTTTGATCTTTGGCCTTCCATATACTAGAAACATTCTGACTCGGCCCTTCAGTTGCATTCTGAAGGCTATAAGAGCACAATTTCAAGCTATGGAAAAGAGGAGAAAGCATTCATCTTTGAGAGAAAAGTTATTATGGAGAAATTACTTCATATTGAGTTTTCATCCCTTTGTCCCTCAAGTCTGAACATAGTGTTCAGCCCCCAAGATCTTCCCTTATTGTTGAGAGGACCTCATTGCCTCTTTCCTACAATCATGCCTTTGGTGGAGGATTGAAGTGGTGGAGACCCAGCCGGAAGGAACTTGGTCTCTTGGTTTCGAACTGTGCTGACATGGAAGTCTGTAATGTTGTCACTTCTGTTGATCGATTATTAATAGAAATACTCATTTCCCGTCCTATTGGTATCTTGCAAATATATGATTATTATCCATGGGCATGTTTGTAATGTTTATTAATGGATTATGCTATCTGATGTGCTAACTCATTTTTATCATCACTATATGCTTGTGTTTCTTGTTTTTTGAGAACTTATTACAGGTATAAAGCTTTGGGTCAAAGTTCTCAGAGGTGGAACATCATCAAACGTTGGATCGAGGTAGGCCTGTTTCTTATATTGCACATTAGTCTGTATAACATATGTTGGAATTGAGTTGATTTCTGCAGTCATACTTGTCTGTTGTGGTTTACCCTTGGCCATAGAGATTTTTTCCCTTGTAACACCCTCATAACACAAACCTTCACATAAGGGAAAACTTAGAAAGGGAAAGTCAAAAGGAACAAATAAAGGAGATTTGAAGGGAGGAAGCAAAGGAGTTTCTCAGGGTAAAATGAATCAAATTTCTTTGATAACTTTTATTTTCCTAATAAGAGATTTCTATATTTTGGTTTTATGTTGTTTGTTATAAATTATAAACTATATTATCATGTACAACGCTAATTTTTATGTGATGTAGATCACTTTTTTATGTGTATAATTTTGTTTTTTTAAGCTTTTTGTTCATTACTAATAATGTAATTTATTATTTAGTTGGCTACCATTAGTCTCCATAGGCCAAAAGCCTAGAAATTTAACATTGGGAATTGATTTGTAATAAGGGGGGCCAAACCCCCCGAGGGCTCCATCACAGGTCTATATCAGAAGATGTTGAGTTGTGAAACCTTAAGCCTTCAAAATCACTACATGCTAGATCTACTCTACATTATTTTTCCTCTTCAACACTCCAATTATAAAAGTTAGGGGATAGTGGTTACAATGCAAGATATCATTACTTGCCTATAAAAAAACATACTTTTCCTTCTATCCCAACCATGGTATAAAATATTTTCCTTTTCCATCTTATCATGTGCAATTCTAAAGTAAGTGCTAGGATGATTCTCTAAATTCAATTTATGGGAATTTGCAACAACTTGCAATGTAATTATGATGATTTGTTTGAATTTCCTGCAAATGTTCTACTTTAACTGGATTAGTGGTGGCCCTAAGTTTGTTGGTGATTGAGACATAATCATTGCACCTTACAAATAAGTTCTTCTTTTTTATCACAACATATAGAAATCGATTTCTCATTATTGCATTGAAATAGGATTGCAACACTAAAGGAAGTCCCAACATAACCATGTCATTGTTAACATTTTTGAGAAGTGAAGCTTAGGACATATTTGAAGGAAATAGTATGAGAGGAACCATTTTTTCATCCAAACATATTGAACACATTATATTTGAAGACTTATCTGAATTTTGGTCCATAAACTTACTAACACTAGTCACTATTGAAAAAGTATTAAACCTATACTTTTGTAATCCACTATTACCTAGTAGAATGAATATATAGAGAGAGAGAGAGGAGGACTCAGTAGCAAACCACATGGCCAATCTTGGCATCCAATATGTTTTTTTTTTAAACAAAATAGTGTCGTCGGATATCCGATAGGTCTAATGACAGGATGATCTGACTCCATGAAGTTTGCGTCTGACGAGCTCGCCATAGCTCCGACGCCCCTATGTACTCAGATATCTGACACCCCCATGTACTCAGATATTCAATGCCTATGGGTCAGTATTATCGATGACATATCCACTGATTCGGTGATTGTGGAAGTTGAATAATCGACCTCTATAGGGACAACATGATCAACGACGCAACTACTGATCCGACAGCTATGGAGGTCGGATCATCAACAACTATAGGGATAGGATGATCAATGACCTAGCCATTGATTCAATGACTATGGAAGTTGAATACCCAATAGCTATAGGGACAACATGATTGGTGTCACAGCCACTACTCCAATGGTTATGTAAGTCAAATAACCGACTATTGTTATTGTGTGTCGACTAATTGACAACATCCCACCGACACTTAAACAAAAATAAACGTCAAATTTTAGACGCGTAACTGTTGAATTTCAAACAAATTAGACGTCGGATTTTGGGTACAAATGTAGTTGTGTCATGGGGTGGGACATGCATGATGGAAATGAGAGACTGTAGGATGTTAATGAAAATTGGCTTATGTGACGAACTGTTCTATATTTGAGTCACATGTGACTTATTTTCCTGTGACCAATTTTCTATTGAGTGAGATACTTTACCCTAGTTGGGAACCCTTACCCAAGTAGAGTTTATCCCCAGCTCAGGGATGACGCACTATTGAGATTTATGAACAATGTGGTCTAAGGCTGGGAGGAACGTGGAAGGTCTACCCGTAGTTGGTTCCTTTTGTTAAAAGATAAATGTTAATTGTGTATTAAACGATGTGCTATATTCATAGTTATGCATTTTGTTTCATGGGTTTACTCTGTTTAGGATAGTGGCCAAATTTTCAGTTACAATAAAAGATGAAATTGGGTAAAAGCCCCAATTTATGTTGTCAAATTCATGAAGAATTTGGGGAAATTTGGTTAAGTGAAGAGATATTCCTTATTTCTAATCTTTGTTTAAGAAATTTTAGACAAGAACGAGTTGAATTTGAAGTTACATAGAAACCGCGACAGATTGAACGAAATTATTTGAATAAGATTCACAATTCATGAAGGAATTTGGAAAACTTGTCACCAGAAATGTCAAGCAGTGGCACACACAAGAAATTGTTGTTTCATAGGTTGAATTTGGATGTACTAGAGTGAAACGAAACAAATTTCATAGTTGTGGAAATACCATGGTTGAAATTGGGTGAGAATTGGGAAAAAGCCCCAATTTCTGCAGTGGAAATTGTGAAAAATCAGTTAAGTGACCGAAAATGTTGTGTGTGCTAAGTAGTAGTGTGGCACAGGCATGCACATTAAACATTAATGTTGAAAAAAGTTTGAATGGGTGCACAGGATATGTACACTAAGTTTTGGCACTGTGTCATGTTTAACATATGGCATACACAGAAAATAGGTGTGCGATAAAGCGCGTTGAAGATTGACATCGTAGAGTGTGTGCGCGGTGTGAACACATTAAAACCCTGGTGATGTGTAGTGCAGTGCTTTCAATGCATACTGAGTATCGGTGCACGATACAAATGTCTTCCTCAGTAGATAATGGTGTAATATAAAATAATGATGCATAGAGAATTTTGATGCATGGTATGAAAACACTAAACATTGAAGTGGTGTGGTGTAGTGCTAGTAGTGCCCGCAGATTATTAATGTACGACATGAAGGTTGTTCTCTATGAATATTTGTGCACGGCATAAAAGTATACATAATGATTAGAAGTGTGTGGGGCATGCGCTGCACTTTATCATTATGTGTGTACACATGCGTAGGATAAATATGAATTTATAATTGGGAAGTAGCGTGTGTGAAGTGATTGGGAAGTTAACTTTCCAAGATATGAGAAGAAAGAATTATGATGATGTATGAAAAAAAAATTGTACATCATTTCATGATTTTTTAAATTGTTTAGCCTAACAAAAAAATTTGGCTGCACATTTTGTAGAGTTAACAACAATTACATCAGAACATGATCAACAGAAGCTTAGAATCATGGCTGATGTGCAGGGGGCTTACAACTATGAATAAGAGATCATAGGAATGTATGTCCATATGGGTAATGAAGGTAAAAATTCAAATGGTCATGGAGAAGGTAAGGAAGAAAGCATGAACCTGGTGGAAACTATAAAAAGTTTGCAAAGCGATGTTCTGATTCATAAAGATGATAATGAGAGGCTTATGAAAGCCAAGGAGAAACATGAAGACTTCAACATTAAGTTGATGTAGAGTTTGGAAAAAATAGAGAAGAAGATGGATAATAATATTGATTCAAGCAGATCAGGGAGCCATATGTATCATGATAATATAGGAAGAACAGTGCGCAATAGAAGTGTTGGCAAGCGACACCATCACTCTCCAAAGCATTCAACTAGGAGAGTGCAATAGTTCAAGTTTTGTCAAGAAACCTAAGAAGAGGTCTGGGGTGGATGAAATTTAGGGGGAAATGAATAAAATCAAGCCTCCTACTTTTTATGGTGAAAACAAGAAGGATGAGGATTCAAAAACATGGTTGCTAAACATGAGAAATTATTTTCAGTTTCATAACTACTCTTCATTGGCAGAAGGTAGAATTTATATTTATCATCTCAAGGGAAAATCATCAATGTGGCGGGACCAATATGTGAAAGTACAACATATTGATGAGAATAATGTGACTTGGAGAGAATTTAAGAGGTATTTTCAAAGGAAATACTTGACTAAGAGATACTATGATAAGAAAATGAAAGAGTTCTTTGAACTCAAGATTTGGAGTATGACTATAGATGAGTATGAGATGGTTAAAGCATGTCCAATGAGCATGAATGGACTAAACACCAATGCAGATTTGAACATTATACCTTTGGGTTCCTATCACTTCCTAATTGGTATGGATTGGTTTGACCAACATCATGTTGTCCTAGACTATTATAAAAAATCATTTACTTTCTTGGATGAGGAAGGCAACTTAAGGATAGTACAAGGAATTCCTAGAGTAATGAATGTCAGAGAAATTTCAGCCTCGTAGCTAAAGAAAAGTTACAAGAAAGGGTGTCAAATATTTGTCGTGCAGATTGAAGAGACACCTAAGGATAAGGTGTCATACATTGAAGAATGCATAGTCCTAAAAAAATTTGAATATGTATTCAAGGAGATACTAGGATTTCCACCCAAAAGAGATATTGACTTCTCTATCAATCTTATGCCTAAAGCAGCTCTAGTATCTAAGACTCCTTACAGGATGAGTACACCTAAACTGAAGGAATTGAAAATACAAATTGAAGAGCTTCTAAAGAAGGGGTATATACGCCCAAGTTGTCACCTTGGGGTGCCACAATATTATTTGTGAAGAAAAAGGATGGAATGTTGAGACTTTGTATTGACTTCGGACAACTGAACAAGGTTACGGTGAAGAACAAGTATCATTTACCAAGGATAGATGACCTCTTTGATCAATTGAAAAATGCAAAAATATTCTCTAAGATTGATCTCAAGTGAGGCTATCATCAGGTAAGAATTAAAGAATAAGACATCAACAAGGCTACTTTTAGAACGAGATATGACCATTATGAGTTCACAATGGTTCCATTTGGATTGACAAATGCACCAGTTGTCTTCATGTGTCTCATGAATGGTGTATTCATAAATTACTTGGACAAGTTTGTCATTGTCTTCTTCGATGACATTTTGATATATTATAAGTCTGAAGAAGAGCATGAGAAACACTTGAGAATGGTTTTACAGGTTTTAAGGGAGCATCAATTGTATGCCAAATTGAGCAAGTGCTCATTTTATCATAACAAAATTCATTACCTGCGCCATATTATTTCAGAGGAAGGAATAACAGTGGACCCAAAATGGATAAATTCCATTGAAGGTTGGCCAACACCAAGAAATGTCTCAGAAGTGAGGTCATTCATGGGCCTTGAAAGATACTATAGAATATTCATTGAGGTATTCTCCATAATTGCACACCCAATTACTTCTTTACATAAGAAAGGTGTGAAGTTTGAATAGACACATGATTGTGAAAGAAGTTTCCAACATTTGAAGCATTTATTAACAAGTGCTCCAACACTGAGGATTGCTGATCCAAATGAATATTTCATTGTATGCACTAATGCATGTAATGAGGGACTTGGTAGAGTCCTTAGTCAAAATGGATATGTGGTGTGTTATGAATCAAGGAAGATAAAGGAGCATGAAATACAATATGTAGCTCATGATTCGGTGTTGGCAGCCATAATGCATGCCTTGAGGATGTGGAGGCACTACCTCACGGGGAAAAGATTTGAATTGAGGACAAACCATAGTGGTCTAAAATACTTGTTTGGACAACCAACTCTAAATGTCAGTAAAATAAGATGGTTAGATTTCATCAGTGAGTATGATTTTGATATAAAACATATCAAAGGAAAAGAGAACAAAGTGGTTGATGCACTCAGCAGGAGGGTGCATGAGATGCATGCTACAGGCATTAGGATGTACTAATCAAATTTGAAAGATAAAATTCTAGAAGATGAAAAATCAAATCAGAAGTATATGGAGTTAAGGGAAAAACTTCAGCAGTAATTTACAGCAGAAAGTGGAAGAATATAAGCTATAAAGTGATGAATTTCTAAGATATAGAGGCATAATTTATGTTCCAAATTCACGAGAATTGAAAATTTTGATATTGGGAGAAATGCATAATGTACCTTATGTTGGACACCCAGATTACCAGAAGACTATTGCATCTATCAAGAGCCAATATGATTGGCCAAGCATGAAGAAATAAGTTTTTGAGTTTATTGCCAAGTGTTTGGCATGTCAAAAGTTCAAGGCTAAGCATAGACACCCAGCTGGTATGCTACAACCATTTCTCATTCCTGAGTGGAAGTGGGAACTGGTAACAATGGAATTTATCCCTAAATTACCAAGAACCAACAAACAACATGATTCTATCATGGTGGTGGTGGATAAGCTTACCAAAGATTCTCATTCTATTCTAGTAAAGATTACTCACAAGGCAACTAACATAGCTTATGTTTATCTGAGATAAATAACTCAATTGCATGGAATTCCCAAGACAATTGTATATGACAGAGATCCAAAATTTACCTCAAATTTTTGGGAAGGATTGTTTAAGGGATTTGGAACAAATCTGCATTTTAGCACAACTTATCATCCAGAGTCAGATGGGCAGACAAAAAGGGTGAATCAAGTAATAGAAGATATGCTAAGGATGTATGTCATGGATAATCCATCCAAATGGGAGGATTATCTACACTTGGTAGATTTGGCTTACAACAATAGGTGCATCCTTGAAGATGAGCCCATTTGAATAGGTGCATCCTTGAAGATGAGCCCATTTGAGGCACTCCTATGGAAGAAAATGCAACACACCAAATAACCGAATAACCCAATATATCACGCAGTAGTTCGGACATAAATACTTAGGGAAATGGAAGAGAAGATGGTGAGGATAAAACAAAATTTAAAGTCTACACGGGACAGTAAGAAAAGACATGTTGATAAGGGAAGAACGCATATGGAATTTGGTGAAGTGGGTGAGCATGCGTTTCCTAAAGCAAAGGCTCACAAAGTCTCAAGTTGGGAAATCTGTTCAAAGTTGGCGATTTTGTGGACCATTTGAACCGGTAGAAAGGATTGGGCTTGTAGCATATATGATTTCCTTCTTGCATCCATGCACATTCATAATTTATTCCATGTATCATTATTTAAAAAGTATGTGCTTGATACTAATCATGTCATTGATTGGAAATGTGCATCTCAGTGGAGCAAGAAGGTTGTTTTCATAAATCAGTGCATTGAATCGTAAGATCAACCACCTTCCGAATCGATTAATGGAGCTAGTAAAGGTCCAATGGACCCTGTATGGTCCTAAGGAAGTGACTTGGGAGCATGAGGATGCTATGAAAGCAAAATACCTGCATCTTTTTCAATATTTTGAAAAAAAAAAAAAAAAATGTTATGAACATAAATATACATAAATAAATATTCATAACACAATAATAGTTAATAAATAATAATTATTAATAATGAAAGGTCATGTCTCAAAGGACAAGAATATTGGTAAAGGGCACTCTGGGTATATAAATGTGCCCTCATTCTCAATTGTAACTATCTCATCATATCATATCTTATCTATTCATATTTTATATAATATTTTAATCTCCATGGATTACTTTGTTATATTCCAAGTATTTGATAATTCTTGTGTGAGCTAACTTTGTTCGTCTCCATTTGGTATCGAGCAAGTTCTCGATCCGCCTATTCTGACTCTACTCAAACTTTGTTTGAGCCGGATTTTAGCCAACCCCTTCATTTCCGAGCTTCTCCGATTCCAAGGTCCTTAACCAAAAATCAGCTTTTGTCCATTCAAATATTCAGAGTTTCTTTGATTATCTTTGTCCTTGACCATAATTGGGCTTTTAGCCAAACACAAAATTTTTAGAGTTTCTATAAATCTGGTCCTTGACCACAATCCGACCTTTGGTCACACTAAATTTATTTTGGAGTTTCTCCCAACCTGCCATTGACTAAAATCCCCATTGACTAATTAACCGGCCTTTGGCCAAGAAAATCAAATTCTTCAAACAAAAAAAAAAAAAAAACTCGACTCCACTTTTGGTCAACCCAATATTTCAGAGTTTCTCTAAATTTGGTCTTTGACCACAATCAGGGTTTTTGCCATTAAAAATTCAGAATTGTGAAAATTTCATAATTCTTTTAAAGAAAGAAATATTCCACAAGAAATTTAAGAAAAAAAAAGAATAAGTATATAAACAAAAAAAAGTAATTTGAAGGAGGCATCCACAATTGAGACAAAACGGAATATTGAACAAACCAGAATTGCTCAAATTAAAAAATTCAAAGGGGTATAAACAAAAAAAAAAAAATACAAATAAAAAAATAAGAGGATAAAACTTCGAATTTAAAAACAAATAAATAAATGAATAATAAGAAAATCTCCACCGCCATATTGAAAGGTACATAGAGGACCGCGTTATTACAAATATTGTTGACTACATTTAGGAGTTTCCACCTTAACATTAACGATTTGATCTACCGACTCTAAATGACTGGTGTTGCAGCTTGTCTCAAGTTAAGCCATTAATTGGCACGTAGGAAAACGACCATTAAGTGTTGGTAAAGGCATGGGTGAATATCTCTGAAACCCTTGAGGCCCATTGTAGAATTGTTGTCCAAGTCGTACCACAAACTCTGCCACCATACCACAAATTGTCATACATGTTGATTCCAGCCGCCAATTTACACTTTTTTCGAGCCCTCATTTTTTTTGCATCCGTATGGAAAATACAACCATCGATCTGTACAGTGTTGTCATACCATATCTATCGCCGCGTTCGTACAAGGGCTATTATCCGTACGGTCACATTTATTTCGCACTGTCTAAAGGTCAATCCAGATTAAAGGTTAAAGACTCAATTAAGACAACATTTAAGGGTTAAATTGTATTGGTTAATAAGGATTGGTTCACGCCAAGCAATCGCTTAACTCGCTGAGAAACTCTCTTTGTTGACCACCAAACAAATTCGGGTTTGATTTATTATCCATATTCAAAATATTAGTGACTAATCCAATATTTTTTTGCAATAGAAAGATATCGAGGATCGTAGATTAACATAGTCGTTGAGGATATTGGTTTGTGAATAACCTAAAGTCAAATTAAAACAAAGGTTGCAACCCAAGAGTGAATTACACCACAATATATGTTAAATACATTATTAGTTGGTGCATATCTATTAAGTGTATAAAGTACATTAAAGTACTTTCATTAAAATACAAAGTTAAAAGGTTTTAAAAAAAAGGAATATCAACAACGAATATACATAAGGAATATCCACAAAGTTTAAAAAAATAATGGAGTTTTAAAAGTTAAAAGATAGGGTTATAAAAGGTGAAGACTTCATACTCTTCAAGATTCAAGGGTAAAGGGATAAGTTATTAAATAAATAAATTATTATGATAATTTTATAAAGTTATATAATATTATATATAATATACAAAGATATATATAATTTTAAAATAAAAGGAAGTATGTGCCAGCTATATATATATATATATTAAAAAGAAGGAAATATAAAATTACTTTTTATTAAAGGATAATTAAAGGATATAAGTTATCAAGGAAAGGCATTAAAGTTATTATAAATGACAAATCAACAACTTGGAAACAATCAATCATCAAACAATTCTATGAAAGTAGATTTGGGATGGATCACTCCCCAAAAGATGCAAACATTAGTTTGGGTATTCGGGTTATATCATCTTACAGTCATCGAGTCAAGAACTACAAACACGTAAGATTTGAGAAGACATCGCGGTTCTTAGAACAAAAGTTCAAAGGAAGCTCTGAAGGCTTATGCTTTGAGGACAGCATTTTTAAGGGGAAGGCAATGTTATGAACATAAAATATACATAAATAAATATTCATAACATAATAATAGCTAATAAATAATAATTATTAATAATGAAAGGTCATGTCTCAGGACATGACTATTGGTAAAGGGCACTCTTGCGTGGGTATATAAGCAGGCCCTCACTCTCAATTGTAATCATCTCATCATATCATATCTTATCTATATGGATTACTTTGTTACATTCCAAGTATTTTGATAATTCTTGTGTGAGCTAACTTTGTTCATCTCAACATATGTATATACTACAATCGGGGACAATGCATAAATAAGGGGAGGGATTGCAATACCCCTAGGATGAACCAAGTGTACATAAGGAATGTAACTCAGACGCTACTTATAAGTTGGTGAGATGATGGGACAAGTTTCTTGGTTTGGTGTTGCACGCATTAAACAATGTGCATGATTATCATACCAAAGAAGTGCGCGCAATTTCTAAAATAATATAGCTCCCATTTTAAGGCATATAGTGTACAAATGTCGAAGTGCGTAGGAATGGCACACTAAAATAAGAACAACTTGAAGTATACAACACGCACCGGTATAAGCAAGCTTATGAGCCAAGACTAACAAAAGAGACTTGGCTGAGAGGGTGCACACTTCGTGATTCAAAGATGCACCGCCTTAGTGTAGGTTTTGGAGGCCATAGAAGTAGTTTTGTATATATAGTATGTTTTAATGTGCATTCGCGGTAAGGCAGCAAAGAAGGATGGCGACCGAAAGAAGAGCGAATAACCTAGAATCTCCTCAAGACACCGTTTAGTGCACAAGCTTTATGTTTTGAGGCCGGTGAGCCTGGATGCAAAAAGATCAAGATCGCAAAGATCAGGAATGTAAATGTGATCAAATGAAAATATAATGGAAAAAATACATCACTACGTAATACATCCACCTCACGTGAAAAGAGTTCGGGGATAACTCCACTAGCTGAGGTTAAGGTGGATGGGTTAAAGGGGCTTAAACCCAAAAAGGAATATTATATTAAAAATTATTAAAAAATTATAAAGTAAGCATATATTATTATATCCAAAGTCCTAAGGAGGGTTATTTTGAGACGCTCACCATGACAAGTGTCAAGCTGGGGAAATGTTGTGGACCAATGACATGTTCTCAATGTGACAGGCCAAGTTGGGACCATGCACAAAATTGTTTGGACTTAGTCCATTCTAGTATCTTTGGAAGGATCATCATTTGATCATCGAGAGTTGTGAGGGATAGACAATTGTTCTGTCATCGAACTGACTGAACTGTGATCTGAACCTGACTATTGTTGTCATGAACTTGACTGCTAGTGAGATGAATAATTATATTGATTACTGTCATGGATACCTGTGTATAGCTTAGCTTGGAGAGCTAAAATGAAGAGGTGAGTTTTCAAAGCCCGTGGGTTGGTTGGACTAAAGAGGCTATTGTCAAACATGGGACTTTTCATTCTCTCCGTGTGAGAGAATTGTTGGGAATTATTTCAAGGTGCCAAACTCAGAGTGACAGAGCCTCTAAGACTTCCCTTCCTACTATTGTTGAAGCCCCAAAGGGAAGTGGGGAAACCGAGGTACTTTTGAGTAGAGAAGGGGAAGACTTCCTTTGGTGTGACAGGTTCATGGGGAATGAGAGACTATAGGTTGTTAGTGTGAATTGGCATCTGTGATGGAGTTTCCTGTGATTGAGTCACCTGTGGTTGAGTTACCTGTGATTGAGTTCATGTTGAGTGAGATACTTTAGCCCGGGTTGGGAACTCCCACTCCAAGTGGGAGTCGGTCCCCTGGGGGTGACCTACTTTTGAGATTTATGAACAATGTGGTTTGCTATCGGGAGGAACATGGAAGGTCTGCTCCACAATTGGTGTCTTTATTCAAAGATAAGTGCCAATTGTGTATTAAACCATGTGTTGGGTACCATATTTTAAGCATTTGAGATCTATATATATATATATATATATATATATATATATATATATATATATATATATATATATATATATATATATATATATATAACTTTTTATTTTTTATTTTTGTTATGAAACGTATGTAATTTTGCATTGCATAATGTATTTTTATGTTTCTAATTAGTGACAAAAGTTGTATCGACAAATTTTGGTTGAATTGTTGGTAGTATTGATCCGCATTTATTAGAAGGAAGGAAATGAAACCACGGATTTATAATTCTAACACGTGAGACATAGTGAAAAATAACTGAGATACAATAAAACATGACTTCTATTAAGTAAGAAATGTGTTAAAACTGTAAAATCCAGACTGAAAACAACCTTGCTAGAATGGTGGTTATCTCGTAGAAGAGATGTGTCTGTTACTCCCATTCACAAGAAGATGAGTAAAATGAGGATTTGAAGGTCAAGCTTTACAATAAACATGAATCTAAACCTCTAGACATCCAAACCTAACCCTAGGAGATGAAGCCAAAAGTCATGTGGGCCCTCATAGTAAGTTAGCACATCAACTTCCCTCGGGTCAGAATCTCGTGATACAATCCATGTTTAGGGCACAATTTATAGCTCGCTGAAAGGTATTGATGAGGAGCTTCATTTAGGGTATAAATTAAAGCCATAAACTCATTGAGGTGTCTGATCATGAAAAATCTGTTTAGGCCCTCCAAATGGCCCCCGGAGGTTTGGGACTGAAAACCGCTAAAAATAACAAGTTTCCAAAAACATGCTTTTGAGCTAGTTGGATAAGGTGGATGGCCACTAAGATCCTCCCGATCAATCCTCCCTCATTAGGACTAAATGGTCTCCATTTCATTGAGTACCTTAATGATGAGGAAATTTCTATCAACGCCTCGGTGGCTTACTTGCCTCCCTGTGCGTGAGATGCCCTTTTTTGACAACCCAATAAAGTTGATCCTCTATCAGAAAGTTTCCTTGACCTCGTGTGTCCGATTTGATCAGTGGATCGTTCCATGCATTAAGGGTTGATCTCTATTGGTTTCCCCAACTATTCTTCAATCTCTAAGGTGTCCAATAATGGCGGGAAAATAAGGTCTAAGGAGGTCCATATTGAACATTGGGTGCAAGCCAAGGAAGGGGGAAGGTTGGGCTCAAAATAATTCTCAACCACAAAATTGGTGATGGTTTAAGGCCCACATCAGAGTGGGTGGAGCTTCTTATGGGGCCCTATAAGGAATTATTTCCGCAAGTGCAAACAAACTTTGTCACCACCAAACTGGTATGGCACTTGTGTTTATCGTGGCATTGCTTGTACTTCGCATTGGACTTCTGTAAAATATCTTGAACCTGTTGGAAAATGTGTTGGATTTGATCAAAGAACTAGGTGGATTTTTCAGCTTTAGTTGGAACATGAGACGAGTCTTCCTAGGTGGTCGCAAGAGGTAGTGCAACATCCATGGGACCCAATGTTTGAAATCCTAGCCGCACCTGAAAGGGGATGTGGTCGGTTGAGCCATCTATCTAGTTGACAACCTCAGTTTGGAAATTCGTCTGCGGGTGGAAGGCAGTGGACTTGGTGAGCTTGGTGTCCAGTAGTGACCAAAGGCCTAACCAGAATGTGTTGAGGAACTGGTTTTCCCGATATGAGATAATGGTTTGGGGGATCCCAAAGTGTACCCACACTCGTTCAAAGAAGATCTTGGAAGTGGCCTCTATTGTGATGTTCTTCTTGCAGGAGACCAGAATCGCCATCTTGGAAAAGCAATCAACAACCACTAAAACATAGTCATTTCCCCGCTTGGTGGTCGGAAGTCCTGACATGTAGTCCATTGAGATGGATTCCCATGGCCTATCAGGAGTAGGAAGAGGAGTGCACATGCCTTGTTTCTTAGTGGTCAGTTTGGAAATAGCGCAGGTCGTGCAGGACCATATATACTTTCTTACACATTATCGAAGTTTTGGCCAGTATAAATGTCATTGTAGCACTGCCACTATCTTTTCCATGCCGAAGTGTCCTGCCACCTGACTTTAGTGGGCTTCCCAAATCATCTTCTCTCACTCACTTAATGGAACACAGAGATGGCCCTGATGGCACAACAACCCGTCCTGAAGATGGAAATTAGTGACAATTGTGTTTACACCCAACATTTGGTAGGTGTTGGCGCAATCAGGATCTGTATCATAGGGGTGGGGCTATCTGGAGGTCTCATGGCCTCAAGATTCTATCACCGTGGTGAGTGTCGTGACTGGAGTTCGGTTGAGGCAATCAATGACTTGGTTGGTACTTCTTGTTTTATACTTGATGTTGAGGTGGAACTGCTGCAAATATGTGGACCACTTCTGATGGTGGTCATTATACAATTTTCCTTGTGTCTGCATGAACTACAATAGCTTATGATCAATGTGGATGGTTGTCTCCTTCCCAAGAATTTAATGCCTCCACTGGCAGCTATATTTCACAATGGAGTACATCTATTTGTCATAAGTAGGGTACTTACGGACAACATCTGATAGTGTCTTGCTATGATAGGCCACAGAGTGGTCGTGCTGAGTGAGGGTTACACCCACAACATAGTCTGAAGCATTTGTCTCAATCTCAAAGGGATGTTGCAGGTCAGGTAATGAAAGCATTGGGGTTGAGCACAAGCATTGCTTCATATCATCGAATGCTTTATGTTGGGAAAAGATCCACACAAATTTTTCCTTACCACCACCCCTAGTTACTTGGATGAGGGCCCATGCAATATGGGTGAATCCCAACATGAACCTATGATAGAAATTGGCAAGGCCTGAGAAGATTTGAAGCTCAGTGAGCATGGTTGGGGCTGGCCAGTCACAGATTACTTGGATCTTGGCTGGATCAACTTGCACACCATGTGAATCAACAATGTATCCTAGGTATTGGACCATGTCCATGCCAAATGATCATTTTTCCAAGTTAGCATATATCTTGTGTTGTCGAAGAGTGTGAAAAACCTATTGAATATGTTGCAAGTGTTATGCCCAAGTCTTTTTGTAGATGAGGATGTCATCCAAATACACCACCACAAAATAATTAGTGAAAGGCCGCAATATATTTTCCATCATCCTCATGAAATTTTTTGGAGCATTTGTCAAACCAAAGGGCATGAGTATCCATTCAAAAAGACATTCTTTTGACTTGAAGGTAGTTTTCCATACATATTTATGTTCTATTGGGACCTGATGGTAGCCAGACTTAAGATCAATCTTACTGAAGTATTTGGCCCCCTTGAGCTGATCAAGGAGATCGTTGATTCAGGGAATCGAGTACCAGTTCTTAACTGTGATTTTATTTAGGGCCTGGTAATCAATGCAGTCGCCAGGTCTCATCTTTATTTTGTAGAAACATGATTGGGCTTCTACAAGGTGATGAGATGGGTTAGATGTGCCCCTTGTGTAGTAGTTCTTGGATCTGATGCTTGATATCCTCATTTTCTAGAAGAGAGTGGTGATAGAATGGACCATTGGGTAGTAGTGCGTCGGGAGTCAGATCGATGGGATGCTTGACCTGACAGTGTAGAGGTACCCCAGTAGGTGATGAGAATATGTCTTTGTATTCTTCCATGACCCTATCCACTTGCTTCTGCTACGTGGAGAGGTCGGCCACGAAGGCCATGTGTTGTTCCTAAGATTAAACTTAAGGCTCAAAGTATAATGTCAGGCATCAGGAATTAAGGAATACTTTATTTTGAAAGTGCTTTTTCTTCCGTCAGCTATGTAAGAATTAAATCCTCAAATGAAATTAATAGTTGAACAGAGCAGAGGTCATATTTCATCATCTGAGTCGATTTATCAAAAAAAATGATGAGGGAGAAAATTACAAAAACTATTAAACAAACTAAGGCATCGATGATAGAAGAATCTTACTTTTTTTATAGTAGAAGAAAGAGTGGAACGCACCCCTGAAAAGATATATAATGTAGTGACCCAAGTAGCTTGCAGGTCTTGTATTTTCTAATAGAAAATACAAAGGAAAAATTGTTTGCTATTGAATAACCAAATGAAATGTAATCACAGTAGATGTTGTACTAAATTGCAATCATTCACTTATCAAGAAGTAACATAAAGAAAACTAGAGATATGGAATACAAAGAGAGCACATAACTCAAACAAAACAAAATTAGGAATCCATGTCTGCACTTGTATTAATACTTACAAAGGATGAGTTTTCTTAGTTACAATACAGCAAGAAGCAGCCTTTGTTTAATATTAGAAATATATATTTATACAAAATATTCTCAACCCTAAACGGTTGGAATTCTCCTTATTTCTAAAATGGTAAAAATTACAAAATGTGAAATGCGAAATGCTTCACTTGCATCTCTTCTATCTCTTCGTCTCATTGGCAGAGACGTTTTCTCTTCTTGTTCGCCAGCTCAGAAAATAGTTGGTCTTCTGATCATGATCTGTACATATTATGTGTACAGGTTACCTCATTGGTTCCCGGAAGTTCTACATTTTCCCCGCTCAATACATTCAACACATATATTTACCAATTGTACCACCAACCTAGAGGGTTTTGTTCGATCATTTGCCTCAAAATTATATAATTTCCTTTCTAATTGAGGCAATAATTCTTCTATCTTCTTGTTTTCTGAAATTATAGATTGCAGCTACAAACTAGGCTCCACCAGCCACCTATTTATCTGAGTGATATCAATCTGTTTTAACTGCGAGATTTCATCTTTGGCCTCTTCCATGTTTGTCTTAATATTCAGTTGATGCTTTTCTATATCAACCTATCCTAGTACTCCAGAGACCTTATCTTTCTCGAGGTATAATGCCTCTTTGTTGAGTGAATGAAAAGTTGCATCACAAGCCTCCTTCACTTCATTAGCCGTTCTTTTACTTTAGGCTATGTTAGATTCCCAGGTCTTCAGTACAATGTCACCTCTGACTTGCTCTGAAACAGACAACCTAGAAACCACAAGTATTCCTTCCCTAGCCGATGACACAAATGCTTTTTGGAAAGTGGTTTGAGCAGCAATAGCCTCCTTCTCTCTGAAACAAATGTTATCCAAGGCTTGGTTTACCACTTGCAAATGATTCTAAATAGTTTCCACCTTATCAAAAAGGCTTCGCTGCGCTGATTCCAATTTATTACATACCTCCAATTCCTGAGCTTGGAACATAGTTATATCTATAACCATGTTTTCAGTTAAGCTTACCCTAGCCTGTAGTTGCTTCACCAATTCACTTTGTTGAATGGCCTGTCCTCTACTCGCCTGTACATTCTTGTGCATCTCCTCGAGATTGGATTTGAGCTGTTGGATTTCCTGTCTATCGCTAGCTCTCATTTTCTCGAAGCCCTTGTTGATCTCACTTCTGACATTCTGTTATATAGTCTTCATTTGACTTTGCAATTGACTTATTAGTAGTTCTTTATCCTTCAATTGTTCCTTTAAGTTTTTGACTGAAAACTGGTTGGTTGTTGAAAAATCCCCCAGTGAACCTGGTACCTCTTCAATGAAGTCTACCTCTTCTAAAGCCTCTCCATCAAGTAGCACCCTGTGTCTCTTGAAGGTTGCACCTTCCCTCTGGTGCATATCTCTCTTCACTACAACCTTTCTTTTCCTGCTAAAAAAGAAATCAGAAGGAGTTATCTCTTCAGTTCAGATAGGTGTATGATCCTCTATGAACATTACCTCTGCATTTAGGTTTCCTCTTGTGAATTACAACGGTGTGACAAACTGGATGGGGCTGCCAATTTCGGTGGACGATGGTTTCCCAGCCATGTTCGTAGTTGATTTGTCTGGTGTAGACAGTGGCCCTTCTTCTCCCCTCTTTGTCAATGTCTCAGTTTGATCTGTATCTTGATCACCTGATACATTTGTCACCGTGGTGTTTTCTATATGTGTCAACACCTCAGTCTTCTCCAAGCTTCCTTGGGTTTCTTGTCTGCTGGAAATCATTGTCTCTAAATCTTGGGGCCCCATTTGTTGTGTATCTAGAGGCATTAATATTTCTCCCTGTAATACTTTGGGGAGACTATTTACTTCGATGTTTTTGGAAATTATGAAATTCGTCCATTATATCTGGCGACAGAGCTCGAACTTGACTCAAGAAATCTTGATAGGACCTCACTCCTCGGAGAATTGCATCCTGAGGGGAATCTTCATGTTCATATAGTTTCAAATTGTAGTTGGCCATGTGGTTACCTACAATCTTTTGTGGATCGTGCCTCTTGAATTCGATATTGAACGGCTTGATTTATCCCAGGGCCGCGCCCTCCACTTTCAAAAGGCCAAAATCTAGTAGAGAAAATGTACCAATATGTAGGGGAAACGATGGCCATACCTTTTTCTGCACTGCTTTCAGTTCCTTACTAATCCATCCAAGCACAGTTTGATGTGCTACCTTGTAGCACACCATTCGATATGGTAAAAATTGAGGCAAAGCATGTGGAGGGACTGAACAATCGAAAACCCTAATATAGGAGAAGTGTTCCTCAATATACCAGTCTACTATTCTGCCCAGATTAGTCACAATTTTTTCAGAAATACTGGGAGGTGGGTAGCCATATATAGCAGTGTGCATTGGCACCACCACCCAGTTGTCAATTTCATAAAATAAATCCTTTGCCTTTTCCTCCCACAGTTTTGAATGATAAGTATGTATGGGTTCAACATTATGGGAAAATTTGTCATGAAACAGACGTCGTCCATGATATAAGATGACATGAAAAATGGGGTCGGTTTCCCTTTGTATTTTAGTGACCAATACTCTGTAATCTCTCTAACCAAGTTATCTGACAATATATTGGCCCAATCAAAAGAATATCCTTCTACTACTGTGTGCATAATAGGCACCCACGGTAAATGGAAATGTGTTGTATTTTCTTTCCTGTAGAGTCTACACATCATCATTGTTATATACATTATGTGAGGTTCTAGTGCAGCAACTGCTTATACACCATGGGAATCAGCTCTGAACTTCTCGGGGCGAGAATACCATTCCTTAAATAAGTCGGGAAGGGTTTTTCCATATTGGTCACATTCCTTCTTGTTAAAGTAGGCTAGGAAACTGACGTTGTAAATGAAATTGGGTTCAGGAGACAATTTGTACATCACCTGTAGATGTTCAAGTCGGAACGACCCAACTGCGACCTTTTGTGAATTGAAGATGGTTCTGGTTGGGATATCCACGTTCTCTAGTGCCCAACCGATCATATCATTGTAAGGAAAGAACCTAGGCCTTGCCTCTATCTTATGTAATTCTGATTGTGCAACAGTTTTGTATTTGGTAGCTAGATAGTAGATCCTCCTTCTCATTGTCACTTGAATCGTCTAGGCAATTTACCAATTCATATTGTAGAATATTTGATATTTTCATCCAAGATTTAACAGTGTCTATACTTTTGGGCGAGGTTTCGGAGAGAACATCTTCTCTCTGGATTGAACTTTCACTAGTCATTTTAGGTGCTTTTTGTGGAGCCATGGTATCGGACCTTTGAACTATGTTACCTGCCACAGGAAATGCGTAAAATCCTTTAGCTGGGAAAACTTACTGCTTAGTAAAAACGTATAATGAAATTCAAATTCACTACTCTTTTCCTTTAATTGCATCGATCAACCAATACCTTTACTAATGGAGTATTTAATTTATTTAATGAATCAGATTCAAGCGATGGCTCAAGATCTTATTTGGAATGATTGTCGTAAATGCATTATTAATGTCATTTATTTTTTGGTGGTTCATGCTCGGGAAAAGCATAGACGGAATTTGAATTTATCTGAGTCATCATTAGGTGGTGGGTTAATTAAGAGATAATCGTTTGTTAAAGCATCAGTTAATGGTATTTATCATTAAGTAAATTTCGGCATTTCATATCTCGGAAGATCTTATAACAGCCTGAGCTATAACTTACGAAATGTGAAATCACAATGTGATTAATTTATTTTAATTGCATTTAACCCTTTTAATTAATCATGATTAAACTCAAATATTTCGAGATATTGATAGTCGCTATATGTTAGGATCACCAAAATGCGAAATCGCAATAAGATTTATTAATTGTTAATTTCTCTTAATCCTTAATTAACCTGGTTTACCACTTAAGACAACTTCGTGATTTCAAATATCGGGACTTTGGAAATACTTCATGTTGAACTGTCATGCATCGTGAAACCCCGAAACCTGACATTTCGAAAGAAACCTTTCATGATTTAATTATTTAATGAGTAGGTGGCTCCATAACCTTTAAGAATTTAGGATCGTTTGATTAGATGTGAGACTTCATCAATGGTGAGACTCAAGCACACATTGTTTTTATTTAAACGAGAATAAAATCTATTTAAAATCTAAAGTTTTCTTTTTATAAATATATATGTGTTCCAACATAAGCTCCATCTAGGGATCTCGTCTCCCTGCAGGACTAGAAGAACAGTAGACCAAGTGCCTTTATTGGGTAAATGGAGTCATTATTGCATTTCTGTGAAACACATTCTGAAAGAGGACACACAAGAGGACTTTGGAGTTCATCCATATCTTCGAAAACTTTCAAAACTTAATCATTCATCGATCTTGAGTTCAGGCTTATTAACAGCTTCATTTTCTTAAAATTGATTTCAGATTTGCTTGAGATAATCAAAACAACCTTAACCGATCTATCAGAATCTGTTTGATTTTGTTCGCATCAAGGAAAATTAATTTAAATGTTTTAAACAGGGAGTCACATGTTGTCTTAGAATGTGGATCTAGTCAAAAAATAACTAGTTACCAGAGTACATTATAATACATGTATAATAGCCTTGTAGATATCGTAGACATTGCTTCACTGCCAGCGAGTCTGTTCAGTACCCCGGTGAAATTATCTAATTCCCATATTGAATTTCCTTTCACCACTTCAATTAGTAACTTTGCATTTAGATGTTGAGATGAGGGCAATCATTTAATGAATTTCCTTTCATCATCTCTTTTTTGGACTAGATGGGGGCAATCATTTTATGATTTTTCTTTCAGATCTATCTTATATTTTTAAAACATGAAGTGGGGGCAATCAATTTGTATATAATATAATATACAGGAATTATATCTATTTATATTTTAGCAATAGAGGTCTGTTAACTCACTTTGATTACTCTGGACTGATTCTCTCTTGACCTTCAAGACACCTTCGCCTACAAGGAAGATTTCATAGGGATTTTTTATTCTGCGAACTAATCAGTTTAAATCCATTAGAAAGGATAATGTAGTTAGGATTATCTCAGACATACTTTGCTTTCAGTTAAATTCAGAGGGATCATCGATATTCTTTGCATGTTCTTGTGTTGAAAACTTGTTTTTGAGCTCTCAAAGTTAAGGTGAAGACCTTTTTCCTCCATGAAGACCAGTAACAGATATTTAGAATCACAGGAAAAAATAACTTGAGGATAAGAAAGGAAGACAAAAAGAGGAATCAAATGTTCTTCTGTGAAAACAGTCATTCCTATGTGAGTCTGCTTATTGATCCTCGAATTATTTTCTTTAAGGTCTTTTTATTGCTTGCTTTTTATTATAAATTTTATTTCATCCAGAAAAAACTCTTGAGAATTAAACCGTGATTTTATGTTCCTCTGGTCGTAGATTAGGTGACAATATTTGTACAGATGAAACTTTTGTCATACCTAATGATCTCTCCTTGAAAATTTTACTTGGGTCAGTAGGGCAGAAGCTCATACCTCATATTTTCTCTATAATTTCAACCAAATAAACTATCTATTTATCACCCATTTCGAGAGAAAGCCAATGTTCTGGAAGGTGAGTGTCGATCTCTGATATATCCTATCTTTTGGCTATAGGTAAGTATCCTGCATGATAATAACATGAATAATGTTAGGAACTCATGCAAACCAGAACTCTATGTGTTACTTATTTTTATATTTTTTCTTTTATGAAATCAACTAACCTGGTTTTATTTACAGTGAAAGTAAAAACTTACCAAAGAAACGAAGTATTGCAAACAAGAATATGAAAATCAAACCAGTATGTACAATGAGAGTTCATAATTTGATCATTGCATGAAATGATTCAAGTAACGCCCATTGATAGGGGCGTTAAGGATATTCCCGTCAAGATTTTCTAACAGAAATGAATGTTTACCCTCAAAAGCTGTGATATTGAAAGGCCCGCACCAGATATGGTCAAATTTGTCGTGCTTTCCTAAGTATTCCTTCCTAGCATCCCACTTTAAAACCAGGTCACTAGGGAGAAATTCTGTATCTTTAGCTTTTTGGTCAAACAAAGCTTTCATGTTGTCTTGATATTTCTGGAGTTTCTCATCCACTTCAACTCTATTTTGTTGGACTTCAATCAATTGATTTATTGTTCTAGTGATGTCATTTGGCTCTTCGTTTGCATCTTCCCAGAGTTTCATTATGGGTAGAGCAATATTTATGGGAAGAACAACATCGGTAACATATACCATTTGAAAAGGGGACATCCCAATTGATCTCTTAGTGCCTATTTTATTAGCCCACAAAGCATATTTCATATGTACATGCCAGGCTTTCTTATTCTCAATTAGCACTTTTTTAATTATGGTGATTATTCTCTTGTTTGAGGATTCGGCTAATCCATTGCCTTGAGGATAATAGGTTGTGGAATGTCCTAGTACAATGTTGTACTTTTGACAAAAACTTACAATAGCCATGGATTTGAAAGCCTGGGCATTTTCAGAAACTATCTTCTGAGGACAGCCAAATCTCGATAAGATGTTCTCTTCTAAGAAACCGATCACCGCGGCGTCTGTTGCGTTCCGCGTCGAAATGGCATCTACTCATTTAGTAAAATAGTCAGTAGCGGTCAAAATCCACTTATGTTGTGCACTTGAATGTGGATGTATTTCACCGATGAAATCCATACCCCATTGTTGAAATGAAGCTTCTGCTTTAACTGGGACCAAAGGTAGTGAAGGAATCTTTTATTTGTCTGCAAACCATTGACAGGGGTTACAGGCTCTGACTTTAGCATTTACATCAGTGAATAATTTCGGCCAATAATATCCAGCTCTCAGGATTTTATAGGTTGTTTCTCTCCATGTGCGATGTCCTCCACACACTCCTTCATGAAACTCATTTATGACTCTCTCTCCATTTCAGATTATACTAAACAGCTCAGTAAGAAACCCAGAGGATCTTTCTAGTATAGTTGACTATCCATGATACAATATTTTACTATGTGCAACTTCAACGTTCTAGCTTTGGAAGGAGTCATATCGATCGAGCACTGGAGAGTCAGTAGTTACGAAACTATGTTGCTATACCAAACTGAGGAAGAGAATTTTTCTTGAATCTTGGTTGTGGGTATAGTAACATCAAATTCTTCTATGTCTGGAAATCCTTTGTACTCTTGCAGATGATTTATCCCAAGTGCCCTGAAATTTGATTCAAATAATAGTTTAGCCAAGCCATGACATTTTATGAGTTTGGTAGGTTTTACTTCTAGGTCAAATTCCTGAATCTTGGCTAACCATCTGCCCCTTTTTCCATCACTATCTGGTTGAACTAATATATCCTTGACAACGTTGGTTGGTACATAAGAGATTATCTTAGAATGGAGCACATAAGTCCTGAAATATTTGAGGGCTTTCACCATTATGTATGCATGTTTTTCCAATATATCATATTTTGGTTCGGCATCTTTGAGATTTTTACTAAAAAACGCTATCGGTTGCTCGAAGCCTTCCTCGTTCTTTTGTAAGAGTACAGTCGCGATAGTGTGTTCGGAGGAAAATGAGAAAATCAAGAATTATTTCATATAATCTGGGTTGGCCAGCACCGGTGCTTCACCTATACATTTCTTGATACGTTTGAATGACGCTTTGGCTTTGGTTGTCCATTTAACCTCGTTGTCCTTCTTGAACATATCTGTAATAAATTTTACAATTTCAGCAAAGTTTGGGATGAATCTCCTTAAAAAATTATTTTTTCCTAAAAATGACTGGATCTCCTTTTTATTCTTAGGAATATTTATTGTATCTATAGATTCAATCCTTTTCGGGTCGATTTTAATTCCATCTCTATATACTATACGGCCCAAGATCTTACCTTCCTACATTGCAAAATGAGATTTCTTGGGATTTAGAGACAAACAGAATTTTTGACATTTTTCAAACGTCTGTTTGAGGTGTACAAGGTGCTCTGCATCAGATTTAGAAAACATGGTTAACTCATCAAGATAAATGACTACAAACTTATCCCTTTCACCAATAAAGGTGATATCCATAGCTCATTGAAAAATGTCTCCTGCATTCATCAGACCGAATGGCATTGTGTCATACATAAAAGTACCCCATGGGGTGGTGAACGCGGTTTTTTCTTTATCGTACTCGTGCATTGCAATTTGATTGTAGCTGGAAAAGCCATCAATCATAGACATTTTATTTTCTCCGACCAATTTTTCCAATACGTGATCCATTTTAGGTAATGGATAATTATCTTTGAGGGATGATCTGTTTAAATTTCTGAAATCTACACACAGTCTGATTTCCCCATTTTTCTTTCTTACCGGGACCAGATTTGCTACCCACTTGGAATATCTGAGTGGAACAATGATTTTATCATCCATGAGCTTCTTTACCTCCTTTTATATCACAGGCAGTAGTGTGGGATTTATCTGTCTGAGCTTCTGCCTGAATGGTTTAACACCCTACTTTAGGGGAATTTTGTGTTCGATTATGGTGGTGTCATAAGTTCTTAATTCATCATAGGACCAGGAAAAAACATCCTTGTACTGCTTGATTAACTCAGCATATTTTATTTTCATTTCAGGGGGAAGGTATTTAGATATTTTTACCAGCTTAAGAGTTTTCGTGGTGCCTATATTACAATCTTCAACCTCCTTAGGCTAAGGCTACAAAGTAGACTTCAAGGGAATATCATCATGATAAAATAGTCTCTCTAAAGGAATTAGACCTTTAGGAATATGATTATTTTTCAATACCAACATGCGATGATTAGTGATCTTATCTCGGAACTCCTGAGGATCCTCACCTTCCTACATTATCCAAGAAGGGTCATTTTGATTTTCCTGATCAATATGCATTTCAGAAAATTCGTCCACTATTTCTAGGAATTGCATGATTTGCTCATCATCTTAGAAGACCTTCCAGTGTTGTACATTGTTCGGTATTGAGGGTTTGTGCCTCATTTCTATGTGATACTTTAGTTTGAGGAAAGTAGGAGGTACAAATGTCGCAGTTGCTTTGGCCAATGAATATTCCTGTTGATTTTCCATTCTGGGATTGTGATGAATATTAAATGATGAGAAACAATTCTCAATCAAATCCCAGGCACAATTTCTATAAGACCTCAACCTCAGGTTTTTGGCTTGGTACTATTGCTTTATCTTCTTTACAATTAATTTCGCATCACCGTAAACTATCAGGTTTTCAATTTTCAATTTCCTGGCAGCCTCTAATCCTAAGACCAGGGCTTCATATTTGCATATATTGTTGGTGTAATCGATGTCCCACTGTAATCTATAAGAGAAAGGAATGAAAAACTTGTCTCCAGGTTCCACAAACAGCACTCTAGCCCCTGCTCCTTCACAAGATTAAGCATCATCGAAATACATTTTCCAAACTCCAACACTATTTACATTTTTATTTGTCTTTTCTATTTATTTATTTTTGTACAACTTTCTTCTATACATTCATCTAAATCATCGTCGATCGATAATATACAGTTTCCTAAATCCTGGTCTGCGACATACACAGGATAATTATTGGGATTTTGTGGATCACTTACAGTGTATGCCAGCCTCGTTTCTCTATACAAGCGGGTGAACTGTCCGCTGAAGAACAGGATTGTAGCATATGTCATGTCAAGTTGAAGAGACCCTCCAAGTTTGGCACCCCGAGACTTGGATAACATCATGCCATATTTTGCAGGGATTTCAACAACAATCACATCCATCAGAACACGTTTTACCAGAATCTGTGCAATATTAAACACTAAATCTTTAATCATACTCATGCATTTAAATTTTCTCGAATCAAAAGAGTACAAATCTCTGTATGGTCTAGTAATTTCAAGGCCTAGTTTTTCCATAATAGCTCTGGGAATCACAATGTGGGAGGCTCCAGAATCCAACATGCAGTTATGGAGCAGATGATCATGCATAGTCAACGTGATGTAAAAAGGAGCAACAGAATCTCTAGTATTTTCAAAATGCAGACCAAACATTATAGTTGATTTATCATCTTCTAAATTTATAACATCTGTATGACTTTCGATATCAGAAAAAATTATCATTTTGGCAATATGTTTTCTATATGTAGGGTTTTTTGCCAATTCAACCAGAGGAATAGGGATATTGATTTTATTGATCTCGTTTTCTATATTGAAACTTCCTAATGTCTTTTCGGCTTCTCTGGTCGGGGTTTCTATCTCCCTTTTTTCTGATTTATTAGTTTGTGTTGCTTTCATTTCCGATGTCTTGGTTTTAGCAGTCTTTGTTTCAGCTACTTTTGTTTTGGTAGTATGGGTTTCAATTGATGGTTGAGCTGCCTCATTCGCTTTACTTCTCGACAATATTTTCTTCGGTTGGTCAGTTGTGATATTTCGATCTCTAGGCCTTAAATTATACTTATGTTGGAGCTCTGCCATTATATTGTCGGTGATTCCCTGATAAGCATAATCTTATGTAATATTTATGCTATCATCATTATTAAACCTGTATTATGCATTTAAATCCCTCTCATAATCTTGCCTTGTCAAATGAGGTTCTTGAAAATCATCGCCAAGTGTTGGCACATGGTCAGACACAGGTTTCAACGCTACAATAGTGCACCAACAAAACCCTAGCTATCAGCCCTTTCGGCAACATCTGCGAAGCAGATGAAGTCTCGCCCGAGGTAGAGGAAGGGGTGGTTGTAGGAATCCAGTGTCTACAACCTTAGTTGGGACACATATCTATGATTGTAACACCTCAATAGAGAACTTAGCAATTATATTTACAAATGAAACCCTAATTATAGAACATCGTAGTATTCAACCAGATCTATTATATTCAAGCAATAAGGACATCCACATAGGTCAGATCTAGCATTCATCCAGATTATTAAGAACATAGCATCAATAGATCTATCTATCATTCATATATATCAAAGAACTAAGTAAGTAAACACATAAACACATTAATACATCGCACAAATCATAGAAACACAACATGTACGTGGTTCACCCCCACTCTGGGGCTACATCCACCAACTCTTCTTCTTTGTATTATCTTCAGTCAAGATTCTTACAGGCACCAAGCATCAAACCCTACTCCGCATAGGACAGGAGATCTATGCGCACCCCACCAAATCCTCCTTCCCCGAGTAGATCTAGGCACAGAGCCTTAAAAAGTCTATGCACAAAGCACTTACAATTGTTACTTGCACTCAACACAACTTATAACTCTTCGATCACATAGATCAATATTTTTCACTTAGCACACTTGTCTTTCTTCAATCGCATAGATCGAACTTCCCCTTTCCTACATCTCCTAGCTACTTATTTATACATTACAAAATAGGCCTAAGCATGGGTAAACCCGTGGTCTAACATTCCCATACACGTTACAAAATCCCAAAACCCAAAAATCCCTAAAAAGGGGCCGATATCCCACGATCTCCACTTCGTCTCATGCTCCTCCTTCGACATCCTATCGAATTCTGAAAAGTAGGCCAAACATGACCAAGGATCCTCAAAACTTGGTCAAGGGCCAACATGCCCCCAACACTCACTTGTGACTCATCCCGAGTCACTCTGATCTGGGTATCTCTGGTTCAAAATCCTCGAGCTTGGCTCAAGATGCTTCGACTTGTTTTTTTGCCACGACCTCCTATTTAGTGAACACTTGGATGACTGCTTCGTTGATAGGTCCCTCTAGGCATTGTTCGGTTGTAGTGATGACTTGCTCCAGTTATGCTCCTCGGTCGTCGATCTCTGCGAATAGTTGACAAGCCTCATCCTGTATAGGTTGTAGCCTCTGAGTCACTTCCATAAATATGCTCTAAATGGTGTGGACCTATTGTTGGGAAGTGCTCTGCTCTTGGGATCACTTCATCCTTTCAACTGCTCCTGTATTGTTTCTGCTTGTTTCTTCACCTCCTGGAGCTTTGACACCAGTGCCTTTAGTTCTGGATTCTTAGTGAGTCTCTCATAAGTCTGGGCACTGCGATCACTCAATTGCTTACATTCCACGGCAAGGAAATTTATAATATCTACTGTGCTTCGAGCAGTTGCTTCTCTTTGATCCCTTACATCCTGTGGGGTGCTTGGCACTATGCGGAGCTCTAAGTCTTCTATTCTTTGTTCTAGTTGTTGGATAGCTTCTACGAGATGCTCTACTTGATGTGTGACTTAGTATTCTTCCTTTGGCTCTAATTCTATCACAGAGTGGAGTGCTCTGTAGACTGCTTCTTTCACTTCGATTTGCTCGGCTAGCAACTGTTCTTTTTCTTGTTGAATCTGTGTTTTCTCCTCTGTAAACTTTGTCTGGAGAGAAACCTTCTCCTACTCTGGAACTCAGCGTTGTTCTACGAGTACTTCTTGCACTTTCTTCAAGGCATGGGTGGCTTGTTCTATTTATTCTTATGCATGATGAAGGCGAGCTTCAATCACATCGGCTAGTCGATGGAGTTGTGTTGGATCATCTCCCAACTCTAGTTCTCCCGATGGCAGGGGCGCAGTGGACACTACGTGACCGGAATGAAGGGCCTTTTGTACCCTTTAGAGTTCAACCTCAATTATGTTGTACATATACTCCTTCTTGGCTTCTTGTTTCTACAAGATCTCATGCAAGGTGTCATTTACAGCTGCGATGATGAAGTCAAAATCATCGACAGTGAGCACATTCTGCATATTGGTCAAGGTGGCTCTAGATTTCTTCCGGGAGGATGGTTTCGAGGGAGAAACATTCCTCTTCTTTAGGGGATCAGCCTCATCTCTAGCGGGTGTTACTTCGTCTTGTTTGTGTTCATATTCTTTTCCATTTATTTCTTCTACCTCGTCATCACCCCCTCGGCTAGGTGATACTGAAGCAGTCTTTTCTGAGGCGCTGCTTAAGTCTTGGACCTCTTCGGTCTTTTTCCTTCTGTTGGGTCCAGGTGTGTCATGTTCTTTGTGAGCGACCTTCGAGTTGTCAGGGTCAAACATCTCTGCAAGGTCAGTGGGGATAAGGAGGTATGCTAACTAGTCCTTAGTGATATCCTCAAGGTCCTCTTCCATGAGATTGTAGTACAACTGAAGCTTCTCCTTATGTTCATCTGCCCACGTAGTAATATAGATGAAGTGTCGATCTATGTGGAACTTCATGAGGGGTCGGAAGCACTGTAGGGTGTTTGGCATCATGAAAGGTTCAGATTCGATGGCCCTCTTCAGCTAGAGATAATAGATGTGAACAACTACGTTCGACTGCCACTGCTTTCCCATATCACTCGAGTACCAAAGCATGGTGAACTTCGTAGCAAGCGGCTCGAATGACTCAATATTTATGAAGGTCACACCTTCCGGCATCTCCCAAGAAAAAAATTTGATGAGGATCATGAGCCATCTAAAGTGGAACTCGTAGCCCTAATCCTATGCTTCGTGATAGTCCAATTCCAATTGATTAACTAGGTACTTCACCCAGTTCATCTATAGGCCTTCCACGCATTTCCCAGTGAGGTCAACGACAAAGCTTGTGACCTGCGTGGGTTTGTTCTTCCTTACTAGATTTCCTGTAATCAATCGACATGCTAGGCACACAGCGCCATTCTAGATGGAAGCTACCTTGTAGCTTCGCGTCCCCTTCTCAACATCGTCGTATGTATCCTTGATCTTCTGTGCTAGTGCGTGATTTGTGGATTTTTCTGGATAGAAGTCTTGTGGATCGGGTCCTTGCATACTCAATCCGGTGATCCTATGGATCAGCGTTGGATCAACTGTGATATGATGGTCTAGCCATAAGTAGCTGCTATGGTAACATAAAAGTAGGAGCTTGACACAGGTGTTAACTTCCTGGTGCCTTCCAAAGTGTGGGATTTTCATTACATTCAGCAGAGTGGACTGCGCGAGGTTCATCGTCCACGGCTGGGGGATTATTTTCAAGTTCTTCCCTTTCGTCTTGGTCAGGTATTTATACGGTGAAATCATATTATGGTTCTTGCGGTCTCCTAAGTTCAATTCACTGAACTTCAACGTTGCAATCTTGTCTTGCTGCACTTTTACTACGCGTATCCCCTTCGGGAGGTACGCAGTAACCATGGTGTACTCGAAATCTCTTGGTACACTATCACGACTCACTACGCTGGCCAGAGGCAGGATGTAGTCAGGAAATATGGTCAGGATCAACTTCACATTTGCTAGGTCATCTCTGTGCTTGGTTCTCTTTTCTGTGACAACTCGGGATGGTCCGGATCCGCGAGTAGTCGACGGAGAGGCTTGCACTCCTCTCGTTGATGATGCTTGTACACCCACATACATTATTCTTTCAGTCATGAGGTCGATGAGTAGCTCCTTCATAGACTCTTCGAATGCGCTAAGTTCTTCGGACATACACACTCGTGGTTGAATATCTCGGGTTTGAAGAATAACTACTCAATTCAACGGGATGGATGATGATAGCGTGATGATCACTGTTAGAAATCAACTAATCTGTGGGCTAGGATAATCACGGTTGGAAAAAGTGTTCTCGGTGCAAGGCTCAATGGAATAAGTAGATAACTAGGCAATGGATCTATCCAACGGGCGAGAAGCATTTATTAATTCAGTTATGTCTGTTACAGCGCAATCCCAATGGTCTGATGGCGAGCCTCCTAGCCATAAATGTAATTATACCCATTCGTGGTGTCGGTCTAACGGTTATGTTGTTCCAAACGGATATATTTCTTCGCCATGGAAAAGTTCCATGTGATGTTGTTCTGGTATCCCGAAAAAGTTCCAGTTTTTCAAATTTTCCCTCTGCGAAGTTCCCTCTGGAACCTTCTGTAACTTTTCAATCTTGGCTTTCTTCTTACTGAGTTTTCCATCCTTTCTCCCAGTGAGCTTCGTCTCATTATTTCTCTTTCCATTCTGATTCTAATCTTCTATTGGCATAATAACTTTGCGTTGTTGAGGTTCTTTCATAGGGTTCAGGGGAAATACTTCTTCTCTATATGGGGTAGGTGTTTCAGTCTTCTGTGAGTCTTCTTATGTTCTTTCAACTTCGACATCCAAGTTTTTGGTTCTAAATGGCTTCGATCTATTCTCCTATTCTTCAATCAAGTGTGTGATCCTCCTAGTCATGAAATCTTTCAACTCTTGTTTCTTTTTCTCTAAGACTTCTTATTCTTTCCTTCTGTCCTGGTCCCTTTCAATCCAAGCTTTTCCTAGTAATATAGAAAATGGGGCAGTTTTCTCAATAAATTTAACAACCTCAAATTCCTCCTCTATTGAATTTCCATGAGCACTCATAGATATCTGGGTGAGCTTTCCACGTAGGTTTATCATCTTTCCTATAAATAATCATATTCCTCCCAATGAAGGAATCATAACAGTCTTTCCTAAAGTTTCCCAAGTTCTTTTTGTCATAACATTTACCAATGTTTCTTCATCCAAAACATAGTCAATGTCGAAGTCTCCTATTCTTGCTTCTATGTACTCTTTTTCTTTGAATAACTCTGATAAGTTGATATGTTGGTGGTCATTAGGGGTTTCTTTCATCTGCAGCAATACAGTCTCTGATTCTTTCTGGGGCTTTTCCATGGTCTTAGTTTCTTAACCTATCTCATGGTCTTCTTTTGTCGTATTCATTCTTTCAAGCTTAGCAATCATTCTAGGGCAATCTAAAACTTCATGGTCCATAGATTTACAACAAAGACAACTAGGTATTCTACTAGGACATTCCTTAGTCAGATGTCCCAGTCTTATCCAATTGTAACAAAGGTTTGATCCTCATTTTCTTTTAAATGATCCCCAACCTTTCCTGTACTGCACACTAGGATCATAGTAGCTAACCTGCAAAAATTTCTTTCTAGGATCCTGCATCCATTGGTTAGTTCAAACATTCCTTTCGTGCATAGGAATAACATATCTTTCACTATTCTTATAATATCTACTTATATCCAATATTCTTTCATCTAGATGTGCCCTACTTTTCAAGTGAGGACAAAATTTATCAAACATACCTAGATCCATACTTTTGAAACAAAAAATTCCACTAATTGTACTTTCAACAAAGCACAAAGCTTCCAGATCTAAAACTTTTCACTATTATTACCTTTATCAGAGCACAAATCTTCCATATATTACCTCTTTTCTTCAGGTCTGAATTCTCTTCTTAGCACAAAGCTTCACAGGTCAGTAGAATATTGCGCATTAGGGAAATAGATCTACGCACAGAGTTTTCATAGTTTCAGGCCAGATCTTCGCACAAAGCTCATTTTTCCTTTGTTCCCAGCAATCACAGTTTCAGGTCCCGAAAACTGAACCATGTTTTGGCACATGGGCAGACCCGAGGTTCAATGCTACAACAACGCACCAACAAAACCCTAACTATCGGCCCTTTCGGAAACACCTGCGAAGCAAATGAAGTCTCACCCGAGGTAGAGGCAGGGGTGGTTGCAGAACTCTAGTGTCTGCAATCTTAGCTGTGACACAGATCTATGATTGTAACACCTCAATAGATCACTTAGTATTTATCTTTATAGATGAAACCCTAATTACATAACATTGCGGTATTCAACCAAATCTACTATATTCAAGCACCAAGCACATCCACATAGGTCAGATCTAGCATTCATCCATATTATTAAGCACATAGCATCAATAGATCTATCTATCATTCATCTATATCAAATCACTAAGAAAGTAAACACATAAACACATTAATACATCGCACAAAGCATAGCAACACAGCATGTAAGTGGTTCACCCCCACCCTGGGGCTACGTCCACCAAATCTTCTTCTTTGTATTATCTTCAGTCAAGCTTCTTACAGGCACCAAGTATCAAACTCTACTCCGCATAGGACAGGAGATCTGCGTGCACTCTTCCAGATCCTCCTTCCCCGAGTAGATTTAGGAACAAATCCTGAAACAGTCTGCGCACAAAGCACTTACAATTGTTACTTGCACTCAGCACAACTTACAACGCTTCAATCACATAGATCAATCTTTTTCACTTAACACACTTGTCTTTCTTCAATCACATACATCGAACTTCCCCTTTCCTACATCACCTAGCTACTTATTTATACATTACAAAATAGGCCTAAGCATGGGTAAACCCATGGGCCGACATTCCCATACCCGTTACAAAATCCCAAAACCCAAAAATCCCTAAAAAGGGGTTGAGATCCCGCAATCCCCGCTTCGTCTTGCGCTCCGCCTTCGACAGCCTGACGAAGTCCCAAAAGTAGGTCAAACATTACCAAGGATCCTCAAAACTTGTTCAAGCTCCAACACCAATATTATTCATGTCTTCCTCTAACTCCTCAAAGTTTCACATATCATCTCCTCCTATAAAAAATTTGTTTTTAAAGGGGGTCTGAATCTTTTGATCTTCATTCTTGATTGGTCTTTGTTTTATTTGAGGGTTAGGATACCTCCTGAAATATTTTCTAGTGAACTAATATGCTTTATTTTGGTCCAGATCCATCTTCGAGATTTTGTTTGATAATTCTTTGATTATTTTTTCCATATCATCCATTTTATCTTCCGCAGACCTCCTAGATCCAGAGGGTCTTGCTTGTTCTCTGAATCGTCTGGTATCTTTATTTCCCGTTTCGGTTTTAGATTTCAACTTTATCGATGCCATCATATTCAACTTGATTTATATAGCATCATCCTGCATTATTGTGAGGTCTGCAGATATCCTTTCCCTCAGCAGTAAAGAAAAGTCGAGCTCAAAAGCCCTGGCAAAAGTGACTTTTGCTGCGGGTTGGGAAGGTTTAACCTCAACTAGAATTTTGTTGAATAGTTTATTAAATATTTGAGTGAACTCGAGGATTGTCTCGGAATTTTTATTTCTTAAAGCTCTGAACTCGGTTAAATAATAAAGGTGATCTTTCCTCTCCCCCCATTGTCTAAGAAAGGAATTTTCTAACTCATCATATGTTCCTATAGAAACTGCTGGCAGCCCTCAGAACCAAGTTCTCACATGTCCTTCGAAAGTTTGAACTAGGAGCCTTGAATAAACATCTTCGTGCTCTAGGCCAAGGATATTAGTGAATTGATCGAAAAAATTTATGTGTTTAGTGGCAATTAAGTCTCCCTCTCCTATGAACTTTGTCAGGTTTTTCATGTAGTTTTCGGGTAAATCATGGAGGGGAACTGGGAGGACTAAAGGAGCATACCTATTGCTACTTTAGCAAAAGTTCTAAGAGGTGTGGGTGTTCCCTGACTGCCTCCTCCTCCCCCTCCATCACCATGTCCTCCTCCACCTTCACCACCACCTCATGCACCACCTCCTCTGGTCGCAGCCATTGATAATCTAAGGGATGAAATTTGGAGATTATAGAGAGGATTTTCAAATATGTGTAGTGACCTTTAGGCTACTTTGGAATGAAGTGAAAGAGGTTCAGGAGACTGACCGTCAGGAGATAGAAAGTCTGAAAAGGAGGGAACATGGAAATGAGGATTGGGTTCTTCGGATTTACAGGATATATAAATGGGAGAACCAACAGAAGTCAAGTCAAAGTATACGATATATTCTTTAAAACTTCGTGAAGCTGGGACTTTTACTTCAAGGACTGATGGAATGTCAATCACAACAGGTATCGAGATGGGTTTTTTACCTTTATTAATAAAGGAGGCAGTTTAATCGGTCTCGGGTTTAATCTCAGGTAAAACCAACTCGGGGTTTATGATTTCAGCTTCAATTCTATCAGTAGATGTTTCTCTGAAATAGATTTGGGTGGAACCTTATTGAGAGATTAAGTGTTCAAGTGAAACCTTATCATTAGACTATGTGGGTTTGGGTTGGTAAACCTTACTTGTGGATGCATTGATCTACTTGAGGTATCCCCTTGGTTTTAAAAACTTTTCAGGGTTGGATACAGGCGTAGTATGCTTATCGTTTGGATTCTTTCTGGTATTCCTTCAACTGAATGCCAGTTTATTAGTGGTGGAGTTGCCAAGTGAAAGATAAAAAATTATCCTTAATATTGTATTCAATCTTTGTTCACTATCAAAGAGAGAAACTTACCATGTCGTTTTCCAAGGAAAAAATAACTTTGTTTCTCCGTCCTCGGCAACGGCACCAAAAAGATGTTGTTCTTGAGATTAAACTTCAGGATCAAAGTATAATGTCAGGCATCAGGAATTAAGGAATGCTTTATTTTCAAAGTGTTTTTTCTTCCATCGGTTATGTAATAATTAAATACTCAAATGAAATTAATAGTTGAACAGAACAGAGGCCATATTTCGTCGTCTGAGTCAATTTATCAAAAAGAGTGATGAGGGAGAAAATTACAAAAACTATTAAACAAACTAAGGCATCAATGATAGAAGAATCTTACTTTTTTTATAGTAGAAGAAAGAGTGGAACGCACCCCTGAAAGGATATATAATGTAATGATCCAAGTATCTTGCAGGTCATGTATTAATACTCACAAAGGATGAGTTTTCTTAGTTACAATACGGCAAGAAGCAGCCTTTGTTTAATCTTAGAAAGATATATTTATACAAAATATTCTCAACCATAAACGATTGGAATTCTCCTTATTTCTAAAATGGTAAAAATTACAAAATGTGAAATTTGAAACGCTTCACTTGCATCTCTTTTGTCTCTCATTCTCACTGGCAGAGACATTTTCTCTTCTTGTTTGACATCTCAGAAAACAGCTGGTCTTCTGATCATGATGTGTACAGGTTACCTCATTGGTTCCCAGAAGTGGTACCTTTTCCCCGCTCAATACATTCAACACATCTATTTACCAATTGTACCACCAACCTAGAGGGTTTTGGTCGATCATTTGCCTCAAAATTATATAATTTCTTTTCTAATTGAGGCAATCTTTCTTCTATATTCTTGTTTTAGGAAATTATAGATTGTAGTTGCAAACTAGGCTCCACCAACCACCTATTTATCTTAGTGATATCAATCTGTTTTCATTGCGAGATTTCATCTTGGGCCTCTTCCATGTTTGTCTTAATATTCAGTTGATGCTTTGCTATATCAACCGGTCCTAGTACTCCAAATACCTTATCTTTCTCGAGGTCTAATGCCTACTTGTTGAGTGAATGAAAAGTTGCATCACAAGCCTCCTTCACTTCATTAGTCTTTCTTTTACTTTCGGCTATGTTAGCTTCCCAGGTCTTCAGTATAATGTCACCTCTGACTTCCTCCGAAATAGACAACTTGGAAACCACAGTTATTCCTTCCCTAGCCGATGACACAACTACTTTTTGGAAAGTGGTCCGAGCAGAAATATCCTCCTTATCTCTAAAACAAATGTTATCCAAGGCTTGGTTTACCACCTAGAAATGTTTCTGAATAGTTTCCACCTTATCAAAAAGGCTTTGTTGCGCTGACTCCAATTTCTTACATACCTCCAATGCCTGATCTTGGAACACATTTTTATCTATAACCATGTTTTCAGTTAAGCTTACCCTAGCCTGAAGTTTCTTCACCAATTCACTTTGTTGAATGGTCTATCCTCTACTCGCCTGTACATTCTTTTGCATCTCCTCGAGACTAGATTTGAGCTGTTGGATTTCTTGTCTATCGCTAGCTCTCATTTTCTCGAAACCCTTCTTGATATTTATTCTGACATTATTTTCTACAGTCTTCATTTGACTTTGCAATTGACTTATTAGTATCTCTTTTTGCTTCAATCGTTCCTTTAAGTTTTTGACTGAAAACTGGTTGCTTTTTGAAAAATCCCCTAGCGAACCTACTACCTCTTCAGCAAAGTCTACCTCTTCTAAATCCTCTCCATCAAGTAGCACCCTGTGTCTCTTGAAAGTTGCACCTTCCCTCTGGTGTGTCTCTCTCTTCACTACAACCTTTCTTTTCCTTCTAAAAAATAAATCAGAAGGAGGTATCTCTTCAGTTGAGATAGGTGTAATATCCTCTATGAACATTACCTCTGCATTTGGTTTTCCTCTTGTGAACTGCAACGGTGTGACAAACTGGATGGGGCTGCCAATTTCGGTGGACGACTGTTTCTCGATCGTGTCCGTAGTTGATTTTCCTGGTGTAGACAGCGGCCCTTCTTATCCCCTCTTTGTCAATGTCTTAGTTTGATCTGTATCTTGATCACCTGATACATTTGTCACCGTGGTGTCTTCTTTTTGTGTCAACACCTCAGTCTTATCCAAGCTTGCTTGGGTTTCTTGTCTCCTGGAACTCACTATATCTAAATCTTGGGCCCCCATTTGTTGTGTATCTGGAGGCGTTTGGATTTCTCCATGTTATACTTTGGGGAGACTATTCCTTCGATGTTTCTGGAAATTATGAAATTTTTCCATCTTATCTGGCAACAGAGCTCAAACTCAACTCAGGACCTCTTGATAGGAACTCACTCCTCGGAACATTTCATCCTGAGGGGAATCTTCATGTTCATATTGTTTCAAATTGCAGATGGCCATGTGGTTACCTACGATCTTCTGTGGATCGTGCCTCTTGAATTCGATATCGAACAACTTGATTTCTCCCAAGGATGTGGCCTCCACTTTCGAATGGCCAAAATCTAGTAGAGAAAATGTACCAATATGTAGGGGAAAATATGGCCATACCTTTTTCTGCACTGCTTTCAGTTCCTTACTAATCCCTCCAAGCATAGTTTGATGTGCTACCTCATGGCACACGAGTCGATCTGGTAAAAATTGAGGCAAAGCATTTGGAGGGACCGAACAACTGAAAACCCTAATATAGGAGAAGTGTTCCTTAATATACCAGTCTGTTATTCTTCCTAGATTAGTTGCAACTTTGTCGTAAATCCTGGGAGGTGCGTAGCCATATATAGTAGTGTGCATTGGCACCACCACCCAGTTGCATATTTTATAAAAGAAATCCTTTGCCTTGTCCTCCCACAGTTTCAAATGATAAGTATGTATGGGTTCAACATTATTTGGAGTCCAGCCCTAACCCATCAGAGAAAAAGGCATCATGAAACAAACGACATCCATGATATAAGCTAACATGAAAAATGGGATCAGTTTCCCTTTGGCTTTGAGTGACAGATACTCTGTAATCTCTCTAACCAAGTTATCTGACAATATCTTGGACAAATCAAAAGAATATGCTTCTGCTACTGTGTGCATAATAGGCACCCACGGTAAATGGAAATGTGTTGTATTTTCTTTCCTGTAGAGTCTACACATCATCATTTCTATATACATTATGTGAGGTTCTAGTGAGGCAACTTCATATACGCCATGGGAATCAGCTCTGAAATTCTCGGGGCAAGAATACCCGTCCTTAATTAAGTGGGGAAGGTTTTTTCCATATTGGTCAGATTCCTTCTTGTTAAATTTGGCTAGGAAACTGGCATTGTAAATGAAATTGGGTTCAGGAGACAATTTGTACATCAGATGTAGATGTTCAGGTCAGAACGACCCAACTTCGGCCTTTTGTGAATTGAACATGGTTTTTGTTGGGATATCCACATTCTCCAGTGCCCAACCGATCATATCATTGTAAGGAAAGAGCCTAGGCCTCGCTGCTATCTTATGTAATTCTGACTGTGAAACAGTTTTGTATTTGGTAGCTA